>VJOZ01028130.1:0-12497 GCA_009801055.1 Stichopus horrens
TAGATACCACATCAGTAAATACCATCATCATGGGTCTCTTGAAGCAAGTATCATTCAAGTGATGATTAACCTTAATTCAGTCTAAACACTGATGATTGCACTGACAATTGCAATTATGCCCGTCTTTACTGGAATGACACACAGCAAGTCCACAGAGAACAACGACAGAAAACGAATACAGAGTAATAAAATGTACCTTAAAGCAACAGCACAAACATGTTACAGTATGTGCCAAAGTGAATAACCCTTGGAAGCAAACACAGAGTAATACAATGTACAGTAACGCAACCGCAAAAACATGTTATGTACCAAAGTCAATAACCCTAGGAAGTGAACACAGAGTAATAAAATGTATAGTAAAGCAACAGCACAAACGTGTCAAAAAGCTCCATGTACTCCGTACAAGTACTTCCTACCACACTTCATGAAGTGAAAGGAAATATTTTCTTTAAAGAATTTGAAGAATTTGCATGTGACAACAAATGCATGTTGTTTTCTGTTCAATAGATGTATTCTGTACCGTAAACCTTGTATTGATAAGAAATCTACGGAAGTGAATATTCACAACAAGATGGTAGGATCATAATCCCTTTGGAATTAGCATAAAAGAAAAGGGGAAATCCTGAAACAGCACAAACTTAACTCTTACACAAAGTGAATGTCTCTAAGTGTGTACAAAACATTTGGACAGATCTTGGGGGGAGGATTTTATGACGTAGAGAGATTTTACTGAGGCATTTTTTAAAATCAGAACATTTTTCCACATAACTTCTCACCTTCTTTTAGGTTCTTGATGATTTCTTCTTCCAGTGATAACAGGAATGTGTATGTGTCCTGCTGTTCCTGAGTGGGGTCCACCAGTATTGTACGTACTATGTTGGAGCAGTAGGATTTATATCGTACCCCCAGACAGCAGGTAATAGCACCAAAGTGTAACTTATTTTCATCACTGCAAGGGCACAAATCAGAAAAAAAAAAAAAAACAACTGATTCCACAAAACTGTTCAGCAAAAATTCTAAAAATTCAATTGATACATCTTTCATTACTCATCTCATATACACAATGTTTTAAGGAGAGCTGCTGCACTCTTTCATGTTACTTATTTAAACCTTGTTTGTCAAGGGTGACTCAGTGAGCAGAAGATTATCTTCCCGAGGCCTTTGTGAAAATGAAAAAATCCCAGGAAGTAGTCGTAGAACCAGACAGTCAAAGAAATTTGTGACTAATAGCCAATACGTNNCTTGAGATATCATGTCTACATGGTTTTCAAAGTATGATTTTTGCTGACCTCATGTGACCTTTCACCATCATAAAAAATGCCAGACATCATTAACTCATCAAGAGCTGCCAATGTTACCGGAGGGAAGCTCTGGCACAAATCAGTCACAGATATAGTCTTACAGTGTCTTCAAACTTCCACCTCTAGTGACCTCAAACGACCTTTGATCTCCATAAAAAACAACAGGGATCATCTGGCATCACAATGGACAACTTAGAGTTTGAAGTTCCAGCAACTTTAAGCAGCTGACAGAGTTTACTTAGTAGGTTTTAAAGAGTTTCTCCTCCGATGACCTCAAAAGACATTTGACCTACCTGAAAAAACAGGAATTATCTACCTACAATGGAATACCTACATACCAACTTTAAAGTGCAAGCAACTTTTCTTCACTGAGATACTGTGCTTACAAGGTTCTCTAGCTATGTTCTCCAGTGACCTCATGTGACCTTTGACCTTATTCAAAAAATTGACAGAGATCATCTACCTATCAAGCACAACCCACAACTTTAAGTGGCTGAGATATCCTCTGCAGTAGGTTTTCAGACTTTCCCCTTGATGACCTCGAATGACCTTTAACCTACCTGAAAATGAAGGATCATCTACTCCCTATGGATTACCTACAGGCCAACTTTGTAGTTCAAGCAAACCTTCCCTTCCTGAAATATCATGTTCACAAGTCCAGGTATCACACACACGCATGCATGCACACACACACACAAACTATCACCATCACACAGATTCCTTGCCTGTCTTCCACAAAGAATCAAAGACAAACAGTAGAATAAAATATAAGAACAGAGAAAAAAGCATCTAAAGGCACAAAGAACAAAAGAGGAACTGGCACGGAAAGACTACAGTGAAGAGTGTTGAGTGATTCTGGCTTCTTTCAGGTTTTCCTTCTCAGTTAGTGGTAACTGTAATGTCCAAATGTGATCAGAAAAGTAGCAGACAGCTTACTAACCTAACAACACTGAATTTGAGGTTGTAGGCTCCTCCACTTTGAATAATAGGAGGGTAGCAGACTTCCACCAGGGACGGATCCACTGAACCAAGTAACTTCTTATCTTCAAGAGACGCTTCTACTGTATCAGCAAGCTTGTTGTGTCTCACTTTCTGTAAATCCAAAAATCAAGAGCCACGGGGGAATAAGAAGTGATGCAAACTTGTCATATATCAGACTGTAATAAAACTCAACAACATGTAAATAGGCCAGTCACCTCCATGACACGTGGGAACTGTCAGACAAGTTCAAAAGGAACACAATGAGCCAACGAATAAACCCTTTAAAAGTGTTGCCCATCAGTTTGTGTGTATGTTTGCTTTGTATCATTGGGATTTTTTTTTTTCAAACTAAACAGTTTTTAAAGTGATCCCAGTACTGTTTCAGGCCAAATGTTACCAGAAATGCAACCAAAGGAGTCTAATAGATAGATAAATCTCTCCTGTCTCTTTCAAACTTACCTTATCTTCATCTACAATACTGATAATATCCTCTTTGAGCTTCTTAGAGAAGACTTCCGAGGTGACCTGAGCAGCTTTCTTCATCAGCGCCACCTCGTTATCTTCTTTGACGGCCATTAAATGTGCCACGGCTGAACTGACGTCAACCTGGAAAATAAAGAACCACAAAAATATAGGACATTTTTTAAGTCTCTTGAATGTCTTTGAACTTTCCAACTGCACTGGCTCACCAAAATTTCTGGTGTTTTATTGAAAAATTTTTGGTCACTCATCACTTTCTTGGAATGGAATGAGGAGTTAATTTGTGGGAGAGAGGGGGGCAATCTGGTTAAGCTGGTTGCCAGCCAGTATTCCAATTAATCATGTGACATTTGCATATACAGTATTCATTATGACTTTCCTTTCTCTTAATCACCAGCATTTTGAAGAACAGAGTGAATGGTTTTCCACATGAAATGTATTGCAGGCCATATTTTAACCTGGTTGGTGGGTAATTATACACATTATTGAAATTCCCCTCCCATGTAGAGATAGTTACGACTGGAGATTGGATTTGCTAGTCTCTTTCTACAAGGTACCAGTAATTACATTAACTCAGTAACTCCTGACCATTTGGTCATCATGATTACAAATTGTTGATGTATTTCATAGAATATCATATTTATTAATTTTTCACCAAACTAGAATGGAACATGACTGATGTTTATATTCAAAGTATATACATGAGATGCAGAGGGCTAGAGGACAGATAGAAAATATATCTACCCATTCTCGTCGTGCCCTTCCCAATCAACCACACAACATTTCCCTCTCCTGCACCACCCAATCGAGTAATTAGTTACCTTCTCCATTCCCTCTGAGCCAATAGCTGACCACCAGCTGTCCATGAAATCACCAGGAAACTTATCCTTCTGAAATGTCCCGATCGTCTTGCCCTGAAGAAAAATAAAACGTTTTTAACTTTAATACACAGGGTAAAAATAAAATCATATTAGTTTTGACTAAAACAAGGAAACATTTTAACCAGTATGTTAGTGTCCAACAATTCAACAAGGTTACTATTAACATTTTCATAATCATCAGAAGCAGAGTTGTTGAAAGCACATTTTGTGCCAGCTCATTGTTTGAAGGCAAACAACCCTCACCCTACTACCTATGAAATCTTCCCCTCTTTTTAATCACTGTTTTTTGTCTTCTTTTTTTTTCATTATCCCACTACATTCAATTTTTTTTTCTTTATTCCTCCATGAAGACTGCTTGTCCAGTTCAGTAGGCTACTGCATGTATGTCAAGTAAGTGCTAAGAATAAGCCAGGAGCAGTATGATTACAAGTCCCACATTATTTGTACTATGTGTTATGATTTCAGTGCATTTTGTAATTTGAGATTTCATGATGGCAAAAGCACATTGATTCGCAAAAAAGGGTCAATTTCCCGGAAGGCTAATTACAATGTAGTCAGATTTCCCGGCAGACTTAACATGGCGGCGTAGGCAGCATTCAATCGCAAAGTCATTGCCACGCCAGTGTGGGTCAAGGGGCCTGTCATAGGGTCCCTTTTGGGGCAAAGGGACGAAGCCCAGGTGGGTGTCCACTGTCCAGGGGGCAAAGCCCTCCGAAACTCAGCGATTATAGCGTTTTTGGACGTGTCTGAACCACTTGAAATCCATGCTAACCTTGAACTCTCTAAGAGTTTATAATACCATAAACCTGTCTCCATACACAGTTGCAAGGCAGATGTGGCTTATGATACAGTCCATATACTTTCCCTCATGTAGGGTAAATGAGAACAACAAAAAGATGAGTGGCTTACACTTCATCTCATTACTACAAACTGGAAACATGCTTGTTGGTAGAAAGATAACTAACAACTCTCCTGCAATTCCCCCAAAAAAGAACCTCACTGATCAAACGCAGGAAAAAAAAATGAGCTACGTAAGGCTTTCACCTACAGTTTTTAGCCCATCCGCCTAGACATTCCAATTGTGCACTGCATTCTGCTTCCAAGCCAACCTGCAAACCTGTCACATTAAAGTTGCAAAAATCCATTGCAAGCACATACTGTACAGGCTCTTTGCATATGTATGAAAGTATGCACAAAACTGATAGGGTGGCGTTCTGAGTTTTGAATGATTGTTGAAGGCAAAAACATCAGGTGAAAACATTTTCAGAAGCTTTACAAGGGATTTTTCTTTTGGTCCTTTGATGGATTTTCATAAGCTGGAAGAAATAGTTCCATATTTTCCCCCTTTTTTCTCTTTTTTATTATCGCTACATATCTTTTCATTGTCGCGCTAAATTTCCCAGTAAGGATCGTCCCAGCTTCCTGACTTTTTCCAGCCTTTCGCATAATGATTTGCAGGTATAATTTAGGGTCAAGTGGTGAGTTGTATTGTAAGGTTCGATTTGATTTAGTACTTTTTTTTTAAGTTGATAACATTAGTACTGGTCAGACGTCAGTATTTTCAGGTTCCATGTCAGTTGGCAAGAGCTAGTGCCGGTTAAGTCTGATTGGCGCCAACCGGCATGGCAACATCCCTAAACATCAAGTACCAGCTCTCCTTCTCCTTACCTTACATTGGAGAAGTTTAACAATTTAAGTGCTTGTATTAGAGAAGAATGAAGTTCAACCAGATTCTGTGATACGGTGTCCATAAAACAATCGAATCAGTTGAGACTTGAACCAAGTGCAGATTTCATTCAGAATATCTGTTACAAGTATTGACTTGTTAACTGTGTTAATTGCAAATGGTTGGAAGAACAACTTTTGAAAGGGTGACTGGGTGACAATATTCTGCATGTTACTTGTTCACTGGTCAACAAGTATCACAAATCTCTTCAGGTTACTTACCTCTTTGCTATCTTTGATAGCTTCTATCAGTTTCTCAAAGTTGGCTTTATTCCCGTCACTCTTGTCTCTCGTCAGAAGATGAATTAACGGTAAATCGTGCTGATTTTCTTTTTCCTGCGAAGCAATCTGATTCAAGAACTCTACTTTCTTCTTGCTTGCCAAGAAATAGATCTGCTTCTCACAGAGAGCCATGATGGTGTCAGTGAGTTCGTAGCCAAAGAGCCACGTCTAAACGGAACAAAATGTACTTTGGTCAATGGAAATAGCATGTCAACAAGTTGCAAGCGAAGAGTAAATTTAAACACTTTCAAGCAAAATCATGCAATTGCATTACCTTGTCTAAGATCTGTAATATATGATACAATCAATATGCACAGATATGTATTACATGTGTCACATGTACTGTGTGTTTAAAAGCCAAGCTGTTGTGCACATACAAAGAAACAAACTTGCACACATGCTTTGTCATTGTCCATCTCAACGTCATCATAGTACTCATGTACAAAGCACAGCAAACAATTTGAAAGTGTTCCTCATTAAATGTGCCATTGTGCATTAATATCATGTTATCACGGTTAATCCTTCTTGTGTATGTCCATGTACTATAAGAGCCAATGAGCTAAACCACACTCAGAGAAACACACATCCAAATGTATATTACATCACTGACCAGAAAGAATAAAGATGAAACCAAAATGTCTCTAAAGCAGGCTTTATAACCTGTAAATTACTCTTGTTCCACAAATATTACCATACAGTGTAGTTTGTCTTGTCTGAAACAGATCTCAATAATACAAATTGTGCTAGTCCAGAATTTTGCCACCAAACTTTTACACAGCACTAAGTACACATAACCAAATTGCACATGATACAGCACAAAAGTTTTAATCTTTGTCATTTTTCACTTTTTGAAATATTACAAAATTTTTGGCAAACTGTAAAGCTGTAATACATTGATGTACCGTATTATATGCTTTGTAATAAGCTATATTGATATCACTGATATTACATGAGCCCTAGACATTCATGTTCCACATCAAAACATCTTTTCAAATTGTTTTGATGGCCAACATTCAAAGAATACTTTGTTTGTCAGCTTCATAGTGAGTCAAAGGGAAATAACATATTTGTTTTACAGAAAACAACCATATTTTTCAAACCACTGTTTGTAGTTATAGATAGATCATTCAAACTAAGGAAGGACAGTGGCCTTCTTTTCAAGAAATAAGTTTTTCACAGATATAGAGTTATTTCTTGCTCAACAATAATTTGTTCACCCACACTTTCTAAAATTCAAATGATGCATCTTCCATTACTCATCACATACATAATGTTTTGAGGAGATGAGACGTTTCCAGATGCTTATTGATGACACTGAAAGGTTTAACAATGATCACAGCTATTTTCTTTGTATGCCATGTTTATTTATTCTAGATGCCCTATTTTTCTTTAAGAACAAACATGTTTACTTACCTGTAAGGCAGTGGACTTTGCATAAACGACATCTTCATCTACGCCCACAGCTGTTACAATGGCATCCACCTTAGAAAGGGATTCATCACCCCCATTCTATAGAAGAAAAAAAAATAGCTGAAAATTGTGAAATTAATAGGTTAATGTTCTCAAAGTTCTTTTTTCTTTACAACAAATGAAATTAAAATACTGTATTAACACAGTGCAATAAAAAAAAAAAAAATTCTTGAGGGAGAAAACTTTTGCAAATATTATCTGACTTTGAAGTTACATTATTTGACTTTGAACATGTGATGAGGAAAGGAGATTAGCCTACGTCAACCTGTGCTGCTTTACATTTAGCATTGAGAAGGACACATGGTCTTTAGTGCAGTCTTCAAGATGTTTACATTTATGAAATTATGAAATTTGAAATAATTGCTCTGACATTACCATCATCCATGGCAGTTGATGATACTATAAAAGAAACATTTAAAATTGCTACAAATGTGTCAAAATTGTAAATGTACTGTAAACAAAAAAGACATTTCATGCACTGACTCAAATATGACGATGAAATTAATCTGTGCTATTGAAATTGTGAATCATTTACGAACGTACTATATCATTAGTTGGTCTCTGGATTCTCAGCAAAGTTTGATTTTCTGTTTAGTTAACTCTCCTTTTTTCTCATGTTTACTTACCAAAAGTGACTTTTAGTTCAATCAAGCAAAATACAGAAAAAGCAAAAAAAAGAAAAAAGAGAGAAGAGAGCAAGAGAGAGAATCTGAACAAGGAATGCATCCACCATTCAAAAAATGATAAGACAAAAAGTAGAAATAATTGACAGTGACATTATGATTCCAGATAGCGTGCAACTCCCCGTTCAAGGAGTAAACAAATCATATAGATACAACACCAATTACAGGTGCAGAAAGGAAGGATGAAAGAAAAGAACTTTTACGAGCAAAAAGTAATTAAGAAGTATTCGCAAATAGCGATGGATATCATAACAATGTGTACCAATGACAATGATCGAACATACTTCCATCCTGGTACAGTTACAGAATACAACTTCCCTATAACACATACCACTGAGACTCTGGAGGCATGCAAGGGCGATTGCACACGGGGCACCACTCACCTCAGTATAAAGTGAGGGGTGTGAGTTTTTGCATACCTACTGTAGATTATGGACAGGAACTCAGATAAATCATTTAAGTTTAATAAAACATGTTTACCTGCAAGTACAAGACTCCTCAATTTCCTAATGAGTATGAACTGCAACTACCACAGCATGGTGGCACTTCTACTCTTGAAGTAACAATTTAGGCTAATTTGATATACAATAATTAGCCAAGAGCTGCGACTATTACTGTGTCTCCACTACCAGCATAGTTGTTGGTACCTTGATGTGTGACATCAACGTTCACTGAGACTGCCCTTTCACTTTAAATTGGAGCCTCAGTGTATGCTTTTTCTTCCAAAAATAACCACAGAGCATAGGCTATGTTCTGTCATTCTCAAAATTGTTGCACCTCTCATCGACTCATATATGGTCACTGTGAATGCACTCTGTGATTTTTTTAAACTTTTAATTTGCTTTCAGTGCGAATTTAGAATCTGTGACCACATTCCCGATCCCAGCCCTTAAATATACACATTATATGTAAAGACCCTCCTAACCCTATAGTATGTATACCCTGGCAGGGATGTGGTCACAGAGTCTAAATTTGAGCTGTGCTTTCAACTTGTGGACATTGCATTCTGGACTGCAGATACCCAGACATTCTTGTTACTTAAAAATAAGGTAGGCATATCTTCAAATGTTCTGAGCAGATCTAACATTCCAAAAAATGACAAGAAGGAAAATGACATTGACAGTGAAAACATGATTTCACATGGGTAGACCAAGACTTAACACTACCTACTTACGCAGTATTAGAGCATGAGGTTAGTATAACCTCACGTTAGGTCTAACGGTAGCACAAACCTTTGTATAACTAGTATAAGACTATAGCCTACAGGCCTAAGTTAATGATATAGACTATTCTAGCATAGCCTTGGTTGAATAAGGGATTGCGGCCATAGGTCTACATAAGATAAAGTATAGCCTACACAAAGAAACGTTACACAGGCTTCATCGCCCCTCGCAGCGAGGTATCCAACGTTAGGCTAGCCTATACTGAGAAGACTGATAGCTTACCTGCCACTTATCATATAACTGTCGCATACGACGATAGAATGTAACTTTGTCCAAAGAGATTTTGCTTTTCGACATTTTGCTCTAACTTTGATGCACAGTAAGAAAATGAACACAAGGCCTCGATTATGGGAGAGACACACCACCGTTTGAATCCACGATCTGTTAGTCCAGAGCAGCGTTAAAAGGCCAGTTTGGCGCTTTTTGATGGGGACTGACACTCGTCACAGTGCACCCAACAATACACTGACTTGTGGTTTTTAATGATGATATATGTGTGCGTTCTTACTTAGCTTTGTGTAATACATAAATTTCCGAAAGCAACTTCGTGCAGCCTACACTGCCTCCCGTACCGTTACGTTAGTGTGCACAAAATATGCATTTCAACAGCATACATCAAAGCGCGGGAAATTCCACAGCGCCCTCGATATTTCAGCTTTTTGCCCCTCTATCAGACTATGTCGGCATGTATCACACACTGAAGGAATATAGATCAGTGATATCACAGGTAGTCATCATGCATACCAAAGCAGGCTAAACTGAACAGTTTGAATCTTTCTTTGAAACTTCTACTTTGAATCTTCTGGAGTTTAAGACAGTCATGCTCTCGTAGTGTTACTGTTCTGCTCTGGTAAACCAATCAGGGGCGAAGTTTTCTAGTTTCTCTATTTCAAGTTCTTCTCACGCTACATCTAAGGATTATGTCCCTTAGTTTACTTGAGTTTATAAAGCCGCAAAACTCAAACCCGGTCAAAGTTCCAAGTAACCCACTTATGCAGTGCATTCTTAAAGCCATTAACACTTAGTGCCATCTTCATCCTCAAAATTTAGCCTTCTAGGATACTGGGAAACCATTAACCTACCTAGGCGCCCATGCCTACACACTCTTTGGCAGCTCCTTCTCCTTTGAAAAGTTACCGATAAAGTTAGAAGCATGGAGTCATTGGAATAAGTGAAAACCCTCGGATTCCGAGGATGCCCCATGTTAGGCCTTACCCTCGACCTGTTCCTATTATAACAATCTGTGGGCCTAACTAAAGTTGTTTTTAAAAATTTCCACCATGTACGCTCGAAGAAAATAAGACTTTTTTTCCTCCTGAACTAACCTCCTCTTAGAGCCCCTGAATAGTTTCTTACCTTTTATCGCTTTGTTACTTTTGAGGGAACATACCGAGTTTATAGAGTATTAGTGGGTCGTTGGCGGTTTACGCAATTTTTAAGTGTGGGAAACTTCCTCGCTGTTATGTTCCCCCTTATGACTATGCATGTTCACCTTTGACATTCTAAAATATGTGTCGTTCGATATCTGCTGCTCAGCAACGGGGATTTTTATTACGCTGGGAGTTCCGCGTTAATCGCACGTACGGTTGTGCTTTTAGTATGGATACTGGATAAAGGCTATTGTAGTGGGCGGGGCTTGCCGTCTGTACGTTACATTCAATGTACCGCATGCAAACAACGTTAGGAAGTGCACTTGGATTTTTCCATGGTATATACACTGCAGCACTGCCGGGTATGTTTAGTACTAATCTGCCAGAGCGTGCACTCACGCAAAGCGAATAGTAGAAACAAGTGGTGGGCCGGCTAGGTCAGCTAAAGCGGGCCTTAACCTCAGCCAGTCAGCTGCCGATCGATGAAGGAAATCCATACTTTTTTCATTCGAGAAGAAGCAGTCCATTTCCTTGGAAATTACATTGATCTGAGGTTGACTAACGTAGCCTAAGTAACATCATTATTGCCTTGGATAGGACCGCTGGCAGAAGGAATGACAGTGACACAGTCTCTCCCACTCCCAGTCAGTAAACTGAGCTCGATCATTGATGTGGATTTTTAGCTAACGATACCGGATACAGGAAAAATTGGAGTAAACCGAATCCTGGTAGTCGATATTAACAGAATCGTGCAAACATAGCGTCGTTTCTTAGAGTACTGTTTCGTGAGGGTAACAGTAACAGTTAAAATTAGGTTACTTAGCCTCACTAAGTTAGCAGTCTAGTTTTAACGTAGGCTACAGTACTAACTTTAGTAACTGGTAGGATTGCAGTAATTTACTGTGTGGACTGCGTACCAAAACTTAGTCAGAATCAGCAATGACATCTTCTCATGCAGTCCAACTTGTTTGTACTATACAGAACTTGCGCTCGTCCACAGTGTGAACTTGAGTGAAGAAGGAACTTACATGTAGAGTGTGTGGCCATGCTAGAAGTTGAATATTGCCATTCAGCCAAGGTCTGCCCCAGAGAGTCTGGGACTGAGTTAGCCTGAGGCATAGCCTACCCCTGCTGTGGGTATTCCATGTATGTGTTCTTAAGGAACACTTTGTAATTATAGCAACCCAACTCAAACAGTTCATTTTCTGCAAGGACATGTGGCCTCATAGTCACATTGCTGCCACTAAGGTTAGAGCTGATAATTAAGAACTTCAAAAGATGGCAACAGAGACATTACTTTTTCTAGGACAGGTACCCTATCTGTTTGGGGTTTTCCTCGTTATACAAATTTGGTACTTTGTGTACAACCACTTTTGCCCATTCCTTGATAGAATTCCACATTTAAAGCATTTGAATCCAAGAAGAGCATGTGTGAAATTTGGATTACATTTGGTGCCCTTAGCAGAATTCTTAGCGTGGCAGGGCAGTAGAAACTGCAGTAGACATGGTGAAAATCTTACAGAGGATCCAGAAGATTTGGAACTTCCAGATTGGTCATATTATAAAGAGCTTTTTGTAAGTATTATTTGATTGTGGTAAAAGAATCCTAATAAGTGAGTGTTGTCTATAGATGTTGTTTAACATACATTGGTACAAGAACATGACGTGTTCCTCCGAAGTCAGTTATTGATCTGACATGGTACATACACTTTAATCATTCCTGCTTAAAAGAACAGATTTTTAACAAGAAGACAGAAAAGAGGGTACAAGGATTTCACTGACTGCACACAGGGTGCTGTAAAAGTTCTGGAATTTTATTGGTCCACTGTCATGGTCCTGAAAGCCTTTGAAATTGCTTTTATCATGACACATCTGGAAAAGTTGTTATTCTTAGATAAATACAACCCAGTTTTGCACTGTGATACGTATGCCAAAATTATCACCTAAATGTACATATAACTTAAGGATTTTAAGGTTGTTAATGGCTGGAAAATGAAATCTACAGAATAGCAAATTCCTGGGAAATTTTTCATCAATATGTGTATCAATCAACCCCCATGTATAGTACTCACAGATTACCGATATTTCATGGGAATCTGAA
>VJOZ01028131.1:0-10157 GCA_009801055.1 Stichopus horrens
TTCTATGTTGTTGTCGGTATCCTACGTGATCCATATTAGTTATATTATATTGCAATAATTTGCATATGTAACCTACATACCAACTGAATCCAATCCACTCATTAACCTATTCAATCTTCGAAGAAGACATGTAGTACTGGATAGATTGCTAATGTACAGAGAAATATTTTGCGTTGTCTTTCTCACAATTCAAAGAGAAAAGTAATATACAAGCACTTATGTTTATAATAAATGGACTATTGAGAATTATAGTACAGCACACATTGCCCATTGATAACCCCTACAGGCCTAACCCACATGACCCATATGGGTCCCAGATCATGGCTCGGAGTACCCACGGTGCCAACGACAGTTGCGTCCCACATGGGCAATCTGGGTTCCAGTTCTGGGATTCACGTGGGTTGCCCATCTGGGTCCCAGAAAATTTGCTTGCATATAGAAAGGGTTCACATGCACATGGAAAGTATAATCACACCATCATAATGGTGCTAACAAAGAACTTGGTTTTAGCCTTTCAGAATGCAGGAAATGGCACTCCCAATCTCCCATACCTTCTCAGTTACAGTTAAAAATTGTTTATTATTTAGAACACAAATTTAGTACTCTTTCACCACGAATGGTGCACACGGAAGGAGTAAATAAATTATCATGGATGAATACGAACCTCATCATGTTATCATTATTTATGTTACATTCCAAAAGAGGGACTTGTTATGTAATAATTGCAAATACTGACACACATCACTTTTAAAGCAGAGGTGTAGCTAAGCCTAAAAGTTCGTTTTTAAGGAATGGTTGGTGCGGTTGTGCACCCAGGTTTTTGGACTATTTATTGGATAATTTAATAGAGCGCCATCAGCCACTGAGATGAAACTTTTGCATGGAGTTCAGTATTCCATGTTAGATTGCAGGAAGTCAGCCGTTCCCATTTTCTACGACTAAGCCCCTCACAAGACTAAGAGTCAGTCTTTTTTTGGATGGAAATCCCTAGGCGCCATATGTATCGCTGGAAGTTTTTAAACTTTGCCGAGTGGATTTCTCGCTTGCCGATTGAGCCATACGATAGTCTGCTACACCCCACCCCCACAGCTATGCTCCTTCCCATCACTCCCCCTTGTTTCAAAAGATAGATTTTGGTGCAAAACTAACCCGGAGTAAAGTCGAAGTACTCACGAAATTTTCCTACCACTCCCCACCCCGGGCCAAAATTTATCAGGATTATTAAAAAACATAAATTCAACATCTTAAGTTAGCAGTTTTCTTTTATTCAATATTAACCGTAAATAATTCTCTACAAAACTTTTAGGTGATCTGTAAACAACCTAGCAAATGACTCAGAATTGTTAGAAATCTCGAAAAGAAGTTTACACCAATGTAAACTTGTGAAATAACCGTTGACCTAGAAACTTACAAGGTCAACTCAACACTCCAACGGAACTGAACTCCATCGTCTTGTACCTTCCAAGTGTCCCATCATGGCTGCCTGTACATCATGTAGTCGGTGTCCCATCATGGCTGCCTGTACATCATGTAGTCGGTGATTTTGGAATTCGTGTGGAATTCATCAGTGACAACACTGTTCAACCAAGATACCATTACTCCAATGATAGCTCGTTTTACATCTTCCATGACAACACACAACTTACAAAAAAGAGAAGAAAAAACAAACACTAAGCAGGTCATATTCCAAGGTACCAAAACAAAAATTAAGAACTGTTCCACCCGCAAGTGTGACATAATGTTGATATTTTTTTTTCTCACCTAATTTTTTTTATCTGTACAGAAGGGTGCTTCAAGGCCTCATCATGCCCCTTTGTGGGTCTTATTTGGCCCGCTGGTCGCACGTTGGCCACCACCGTGACTGTATGCTAGGACATTCGAAATGCGAGTCTACCCCTGCAGCATAATATTTTAGCTATTGCTGTAATCACTACCTTTGGACATCATGTCAAACGATTATCGTCTGCAACACCGCAAAAAGTTCCGTCGAGAATGGTAGACAGTAATGGTAGACAGATAATGGTAGACAGTAAACGAATTATATAAAGAAAGGTAATCATCGTTTGTGAATTTTTGCCACATTCTGTCAATACTGTCAAAATTCAGCTATTTCCCAGGGAAAACACAACGGGAGAAATATTCGGAAATGATTAACCGCCATCGCATTTTACTGTGAAAGTGTCAATTAAGAAAAATACAAGATTTAGTTTTGAAAATTCGAAAGTATGAATTTAAATTAACTTGGTATGAATGAACATGGTATACATACTTTTAAAAAGCAAGAAATGACTGGCATGCTTAGAAAACGGTGAAAGTGGGAATAAAAACGTTTTTCTGTGTAAGTTCCGTACATGATTCCGTAATCGGGTTTGCACTGACACTTGAGCAGTAAAAGGACGATTGTACATTTTACTTTTTGGCTCTTTTTTCTTTCCCCGATATCTCCTATAACATATTTCTGTTAAAAATATATCTGCTCGTGGCAAATTCTGCTAGAAAGTGCCTCAATAGAGAAAAAAAAACGTTCTTATCTTGAAGCCCCCCAGACGATGTTCATGAATCTGTGATTTTTGCCTAGCTTTGCAGATGGAATGGAACTGGTTAAAAATTACACCTGATTGAAGCTAGCAGCCATTAACAGCAGCCACTAACAACAGCCACTTAGAGTATAGTAACTTAATACCTAACCAGAAAGTAAAGTCTTGACCAAAAGTGATTATGAAGGTTTTTCTGAGTAAGTAACCGCCACACAATACAGTTACGTCATATATAAAAATGGATTTTTTTTTTCTTCAGAAAAATTAATTCGAGTTATGGAGTTAGTTGAGGGGCCCGATTAGTACCATCAGAAAGTATAAGGGTTCTATTTTCATGTGGTATAGGTCTACCCTTGGTAACAAAACTTATTTCTTGACCAAAAGTGACCATGAAGGTAATTTTTCTGTGTAATTAAGGGCCACACTCCAGAATCTCTTTACACACAGTAAGGGACTTTTTTTTTCAAAAATAATTCATTCCAGTGGTGGAGAAAGTTGAGAAGCCCAATTAGTGCCACCAGAAAGTAGAAGGGTGCTACTTTTGTGTGGTATAAGTTTATACATTTGGTAATGAAACTTATCTCTTGACCAAAAGTGACCGTTAAAGTTTTTCTGGGGAAAGGACCGCTGCACAATCCCTGTGTATACGGTCACGTGATATATCTAAATGGATTTTTTATTTTTAAATAATCAATTCGAGCACCAGAAAGTAAATGTACAAGTTATGACATGGTGAAGGGCCGGAAAGGGAGAGAGGAAGAGATACGGTATAGATCAAAGTGAAGATCAGTCTGTGAAATGGGAAGAGAAAAAAAGAAATCGTTGCCTTCTCTAATAATATGCTGTGCAGTGAAAAAAAAAACTGTAACCAATAACTAACCATAGTCACAACATGTATCTCTGTTTGTACAGAGACTGTGAAAATTCTTTAAAACACTTCTGGTAGTTATATGGTGAGGACCGAACTCTTTGCTGAATCAAGTTATGTGGACAGAGCAAAGCTTTGACGCTTTGCTGTTTCATTTCTGAGTTATTGATGATTTGGGAGTATATCAAACTTTTGGAAGAAAACTACTGACTATAGACTACCCCAGCTATGGAAAGACACAGTTGTAAAACATCGAATGCAAAACCGGTTCTATAAAGTTCGATAGATTTCTACTGTTTTCATGATAATTTAAGCAACCATTGTTCAAGATACAATAATCTCAATTACCTAATTGATACTAGTCTTCAAAATTACACCAACGAAATGAAATGATATTATGACTTCTGGTTAAACTGGTTAAGATGTGCAACTACTACTCTGACTATGTGACACTAACACTATGCACCTGCCACTGTTGACTTTTTTTTTTTGCAGTTCATTCCTGCACAGAAGCAATTAAGCTACAATGGCATGTAACATTTTTGCAAAAAATACAATGCATGGTAAAATTTTTAATTTCCACTGGCAGTCTGAACGCCAAGAAAAAGGCAAACATGGTGAAGCGGGAGATAACCAAGGAAAAATCTACTCACTGACACTGACTAAAAGTGCATCTACTTAAACTGTCTGAAAATATAGCAGGTCAACCCAACGACATGTGCTGAAAGTTGCTACTCATGATTAAGAATTTTTTTTATAGCAATTATTATCAATCATTCACCAAATGTGACTGACCTGTTGCAATCAAAGACAGATGAGATAAATAATTTTTCAGAGGATCGAGAACCTTTTGTGACATCTGCCTAATACATTTCATTAGGCTGAATGAACAGCAGTTGAGGTCTTCTTAAGAACTTTAACTCTCAGCTTACCAGGTTTGCAGACACACACTACAATAAAATTACACAAATGTGCTACCTTTGCAAAAAACAATGATTTTCTCTGCCATGGAGTGTGCGGTGTGAATAAGGAAAGCTTGTACTGTAGTAACAATCCATAGCCAAGCAAAAAAAGAAAAAGATGCAAAAAACTTGGTTTAGAAACGGTTAATGTGCAATCTAAAGCACACTTTAAATGAATTCTTTACGAAAAACACTTAGCTCGAAGGACAGCAAGTTAGGAGGTGAAACATCTTAGAGGTGGGGTGACGTGCGGAAAAATGAAATACCGATGACAGCAATGACGTTAGATGTGCTTATAGCGGGACCAACACTACGACCTGCAGGGAACAGACGTTGCCTTGAGGCATTGATCTATGATTATGCTTCGGACAGTGAACTTGATGCATTAAAATTTTGGTCTGTTAAATATGTCTATGGAAGCTGTGCTGTTGCAAAATGTTCTTCCCATTTCTCAATGACAGAGACATTGAACAAATCTTCTAAGTTGGAAGCTATTACTCCATCCTTTGTTTTTGTTTTTTTTTCAGTTTTTCATCACAGCATGCAACAAGTGAGCCACAATTTGAGGGAAAAAGCATAAAAAAGGAGAAGCAAGGAGAACAGATACCAGGTCTGCTAAAAGGCGAACATCATCTTTTCTCTTGCAGATAAATGCGATACAAACATGGCCATTTTTTGACTATGCAAATGGAACACTGGCAAAATCCACGAAATTTCAAGGATGACATTGTCAAGGAATATTGCCACAAAAGACAATAGGAGCAATAGTCCTTTCTCTTTTCTTTCTTGCATCTTCAATGACATTGCTAAATGGAGATAACGGACGTACTGAGAATCAATTCTTGTTCTTGTGGAACAACTGTAAAGTTGACTGAACCAACGAACCTCCACTGATCATTTACCTCCCAAAATGGTTTTCACCTGTTTTATTACATAGCATAGATCAAATGTTTTGACTGTGATCTTGATGCGGGTGGGAGGAAGGAACGATGGTACAAGGTGGCCACCTGATCCAAAAACCACTGTTTGTGATTGAAAACAGCCTATATCATGAACTTAACAGTGCTAACGGAAACACCACTGTTGCCCTTCATCATACCAGAATACCAGCAGGGGTGCTTCATGCCTTAAGTAAAACGCTCTGCAGGTGCCTTTTGATTGCCCCCTTCTCCCTCGTCCTGCTCCCCCTTGGCCCTTTCCCATAACGGCAGTTTCTATACTCTAATCCCGCACCCCGCACAAAATGAGAGGAAAAAGACTACAAGACAAAAATCATTTTCCACAAAGGAAAAGAATTTAACATTGTAAACCAGTAAATACAAAACCATCCATAAAAACAAAATCCTTTTACAGTGACATGGCAACTTGGACAAACTGGAAGAGAGAGAGAGAAGAAACAAAAGGAACACTTCGTTAGAATCTAGAAATCACAGCGGACTTTCACCACGCCATCGTCACCTGCACGAACTGAAATAGAAAATGCCGACAAGAACAAATGGACAAAGGTGTGAGATGTGATGCAGCCAACATACAGAATGGAGGATGTTGACATGGGGTTGACTGACTAGAAAGCTTGATGGCTTTCATGGTGGGGCACAGGGTCTACCGGAAGTTCCTGGGGTTCATTGTTCCCAGGGTTCGATGTTTCACCTTTTGGTATTATTTCAATGGTTGTCGATGACTACAAGCTTCCTTATTCTCAGGGTTCGGAAACATCGAAACTCGGAAACATCAAACCTTGGGAACACAGAACCCTGAGAACATTGAACCTCGGAGAACTTTGTCATAGCCCCTAAGGTACAAGCGGATTACGAGTGGCAAACAGTGAAAGGGGGCACAGGGTTTGATCAGTGAGAGGCCAAAGTTTGTGAAGTATCCATTTTCACGATTGACATGAGGGGGGGCCTAATGAGATGTGTCCTCTGAAGTAAATGATACTAAGATGGAAAATGGTTCACTCTGTGGACTATTGTGTAGAATGGTAAAATGTACTATCGTTTTAGTTTCAGAAATTCTACATTTTCAAAACTATATTGTTCATCAATCACCTGCAATTACCTAAAAAACACCAATTGCCCCTTTTACCCTGATTTTCCCCAACTAGTCACATAAGTGGGAGAAATTGCCCCCCCATTCTCCCTTTGTGCAGGCCACTGGTGGATGTGGTGGTTCATGGTCTGACAGGTATCTGGCAGCATGATATGGTATGACTATGCCCAACAAAACATGATCAAATGGTGACATCTTAAAAGACATTCGAAGTCAATAGCACTATCTAACAGAACTTCAAAAACAATATAATGATATCTCATATAAAACCATATGAAACTGCACTGACAGCATACAGGAACTAAGTTTACAATAACTTGCCTTTATGAGAAATGTATCAAATTCACTTCTTGAGAAATTTCATTCGAAAACATCAATGTTCAGAGTGATTGGACTACAAAGTCTAGGTCAGGCTTCCTCAATTAAATTTGGTGAAGCACCACATGATTAAATGTTTTTGATACAATGTGCCACTGATCACTGTCATGGGCAGGGGCATATGGGGATGGGGTGTCTCCTTGTGAAAAGTCTTTTTATGGAAGGGGCTTAGATGCAAAATGGTGCAAATGTTTTAATTTAATTAGACTGTGGGAAGTAACAGATTTACCTATGTTTGAGACAAAACAGCTTTCGTTAGCATGATCAAAAATGTTTAACTTTTCAATAGTCTTACAGTACTTTTTGCACAACACTCCAAACCATGCTGTTAAACCACAAGTGGCATCCTCACTGCCATTTGAGGAAGTCTGATCTAGGTTATGCATCATTAATTATTGAAGGGGCTCATCGAGTCAATAAACTTTATTTTGTGGCAAGTTTGAAAGAAAAAATTACATGCCAATACTTTCCAATTAGCCCCATTATTCATATATCTATTCCTACAGTTACTGAAAATGGAGAAAGTGTAGTAATTTTTATGAACAGGAATTGCCTATGGTTAATATGTTATAGTAAAAAGTGTCTGGTCACAGATTTTCAGTTAGTCACTTTCATTGTTAATAACTCCATCATTGTTCCTTCAGTTGTATGTCAGGTGTTCAGAATCTCTTAGTTTGACTATATACCATCAACATATGAATAATAATCAACAGGTGCAACAACATACCATGAAATTTGTGAAACAACTCAATGAGCCTCTTTAATCAGTTACTATGAAGAGCAGACCAAACGATTTGAACCTAAAACTTGGCATGCACAGAGGATACTTACGTCGTCGTACTGAAAGGTTGCAGAGCCATTTTGTTGAGTATCCCTTCGTCTGAACTGGTCTGTGATGGAAATCATAAGGATATGTGACAATTAAAGTGGATATACTTGCCTTTTCTTTGCTTTGATAAAAAAAAAACAGGGTGTGGCCAGCCATCAGAACATTTACTGCTTTATCCAGAACTTTCTTTGTGCAATTTCTCAGCAAATATTTTTTGAGAAGCTTATGAAGTAGTATCACTGTCCTTTGAAACAATGGACAGAATAATTACTAAGGAACCCCTTAATGAAAATAACACTTTACTGAAACGCAAAGACTGTCACGTCTGTGATGCATTACTTGAACCTCACCCCCAACTTTTCGGGTCAGAGTCTGAAGTTAAACACATCAAAATGGTCGTTACTTGTGCAGTGCAAATGTGATCTAAAAAGTTTGTTTTATTTTAAGTATCAGAAAATACAGACCTGTCAATGCCCTGAGTCGGACACAGAGGGCGACAAAGTCGTCGAACTTGACTTTTCCATCGGTCGAGTACCTCCGAAGGAGGACGCCATGTGCCTGAGGAGACAGATTATAGCCTGGAGGAGAAGGACATTTTGAAAGATCAGGATTAGGTACATATGGTGAATGTCATCTCTACACATCAGTGATGGACTGAAGGTCCTAGTTTGGAGAAAGGGAAGTCAGGTATTGAGTGTACAAGTAAATGCAGGTTTTGATTTTTTTTCCTTTAAAATGACAAATTAAAATTATACAATGTAATCCATAGTAACTACTGGAGATCCGTTGACGACTGCCACTATAGAACTTCTCGCACTATTAAGAGCATCAATCTGACAAGGTTTTCCACTTGTTCCATTGTTTCCTTTTTTATCTGTAAATTAGACAACCCACGCCACCCCCATGTGAACCCACCCTATCACCGTTTCACTTGCAACCAAACAAATGTGAAAACTCGAAGGTACAGTATCTACACACCGAAGGAAACTACGGCCTGCTGCAGTTCGTGCGGCTCGACTGTCCCGGACCTGTCTCTGTCATAATTCATGAAGGCGTTTTTCCACTGGTTTAAGGCTCCCCAAAGTTCCTTGAATTCAGTGAATCCCATCTTGCCTGAATAATCTCTCTGGGACAGCAGAAGACTGAGTCAAATGAAAATAACGAGCAGGTATCTAAAACAGCTTGTTCTGGTTGTTGCAAATTACAGCACCATATCACTTTACTCAAAAAAAAAAAAGACAGAGCAAGTCACTTCTTAAGTTCTCTTGCAGTATTACGTCTCGACTACATTTCACCTGAAGAAACTTTTGAACTGTTTACCATTGTCTCATTGCACTGCTGATTCAAGTGGATACTTGCACACACTACCTCACTTATTTTGCACAAGAAATAGAAAAAATGCTCTTTAATTATTAACTGCACTATGTATTCAAGCGCATTTTTCTGTGTGGTCTCACCCATGGATGAGAAACTGAAAATTCTCTGAAGTAGGTTCTAGTACTTGAGCCTGCAGTATATGCTAACACTGTGTGACTGAGTCGTACCACTTCATTCTTTCTTTCATTCATTCATTCATCCATTCATTCATCAACTCAGAGTGAAAACGTATAAAATTTACTACATACTACGACAGTCAGATTGCATGCACTTAGACCACTTTCATCGAAATTCCATTTCTGGACTTTAAGCATACTGTCAAAAGTCTCTCGAAAACAACCACTTATGGGGATCGTGATGTAGAACACACGTTCAAAGTTGCCTTTCTGTTCAATTGCTTTTTTAGCAGTAGTTTCACAACATTCTTATGGAATACTACGAACCTGTGAGCTAGGCCTGCATTTGAAATAGCAATAACCTACCGAAGACTTGCCAGAGGTCAAGCTAAGTCTTTGCAGATGGTGGGATACTCCGTAGGGGGGAAGTCGCTATTTCAGGGGGACACCTATATTCACTCAGGGCCACCCCCCACCATAAAACCCTTATGAGGTACAATGACATACGATAATCCAGAGTACTATCAGGAGTAAACCAAGGCTCTCAGAAGAGTGTTCTCAATCTTGTCACACTTATGGTGTCAGTGGAAATCTCTTCTATAATGCAGTATCATATTCAGAGGAGCACTAGAATTCCAGAAAAGGATACATCCAGCATATTGATCATTATGACGCATGTCTCCCTGCTGAATGCTGAGAAAGAGAAAGAGAAACTGTTTGTCACACATACAGGTACATGATGGCACATTACATTTGAGTATGCCACATTATATGTATACATGTCATTGTACTGTACAAGCTGGTATTTTTCAAGATACAACACTGCAGTTTGAAACCTAGATGCAAGAATGCATTGTGCTTTTAATGATGTAATAGGCAGTAAAATCTGGCTAAACACAGCAAATTAGTATGTATTAAAACAAGTACATTGAGTTGCCACATACTATACATACACAGAATTAGTCCCACAATGACCTTCAACCTTTATGGAAACCAAAATCATTTCTACTCAATGTTTATACCTATTGCATGTATCTCATG
>VJOZ01028141.1:0-22393 GCA_009801055.1 Stichopus horrens
CCCCCACCTTAAAAAAGAATCATCCTGCTTCTGTAACTGAAAGATGTTGATTATAGAGGGCTAATAGTTCACCCAGGAAAGGTGCATGAGGCAATCAACACAATCAACACTGCCAACCATTCTTAATGGTAAATATATTTTCACTTGTTTGAGACATGAAAAATGCGTGAATCGAGACGGCTCACTCTTCGATCTCGAAGTTGTTGAAGAACGGGACAGTGTCCATCCCGATGTTGTTTTCTGATTTCTCTTCCAACTTCACTGGCAATGTTTTGGCCATCACACACTCGTCTGTGAAACATCCTAGAAACTTGTAGGCTCTCATGATGTTTTCGTACTTTACCTGAAAGAAAATGGTTGGATTTACTTTTCATGTAAAAATAGTTGTCTTTAGTGACACTTTTTAAGACAAAGCATATTTTTTGTAATTAAAATTGATAAAAAAAAGCCACAGGTTACCAGCAAGTGACATTAGAAAAGAACATTGACACAAGGACATTCGATTGGTGAAAAAGCCATTCTCTACAAACTGACTGATCTATCAGACAGGGTAATCAATTATCCAAACAAGACCGATTGATATTGCTCCGGGCTGTTCTTTGAGTTTGTTTTCACTTTTGTCATTCAGGATATCAGAAGGCTGCCAAAAATGTTGAACAGTTCTAATATAATACCCGATTGAACTAACTCCCTAACTCCCTGCCAACTGTCTTCTGTAGCTTAATCACATTACCAAAGCATGTTGAGTTTTTAGAATCTTCAAGTTCATCCAGTTTTCTCTCGGAAAGACTACTTGAAGGAGCAAATTTATCTTCTAAAATTGACATACAATGTTAATGGGAGATTCAAACCATAGAAAGGGACAAGGGGGGGTAAGGTAACTATCTCTGGATTAAGGAATGGCATCCTAGTTCTCTATCACAATGTTGTGATTCTGGATCCTTTTCTCCTCGTTCATGCATACTTTGTTGAAAGTGTGCAAACTAAGTCAAGCTAAGAGACCAAGGAGAGCAAACATGACAGCAGCAAGTGATGGCACAAAAGACGAGTGAGTGATTTACCTCAGACGAAAAGAACTTTGAATTGGCTGGCTCTTTCCTCATCGAAACAGCTAACAGTTGATTGATGGACTCGAGGAGATGAAAGATCTGATCTCTTGTGACTGTTGAAAAGAATGAATCACAATGACATGACGGCAAAAACAACAGAGCGCAACAAGGAAGCATAAAAATGACATAGCTCAAAAAATGATACAGCACGAAGAGAGCATACTAATGATCGGTACCAATGAAATACGTTATTGCAACCTCTGTCACATTATTGTATCAAAATCAGGTCATGAAGTTGCCACCATCTTCTCTGCCACCCCATACCCACCCCCCAGCCCCCAGCAGCCACTCGCCGACCTTCTAACATTGAAGAATCTATGAATGTTTTTAAGACAAAATGAAATGCACAACCTCTAAGGTATTTCAGTTGAAGGAGAATTCTGCATCTCATCTTATAAACACACCCCTACGGCCTTGAATCTCACAGACCATTGACTGACATTTCCATTTAGGTGACATACATGTTTTTATTGAAAAGCACATTTTCTTTTTGGGGGGTGGGGTGGCAGACACATTTGTCTGTCCCATCAGATTTAAAATGTCCTTTCTTCTCCATTTCCAATTGGAGCGGTTTAGAGGGGAATTAGGAGCAATGCAATCACAACCACGTTACTTCACATGTCATAATGATTTGAATTATTTTCTGTACACTTGAAGGATTTTGACGCAGATCAAGCCTTGAACTATCTCCACCAATTCAGTCCCCAAGCTGCTTACCGTGCTTCCACTGTTCTTCTTGTGGGTCGCAGAGGGATGCCTCCATCCCGATCAGGACAGAGAGAACGGAGACGAAACCCTGGGCCTCACGGAACACAGACCTGGTACGATGGTTGATGAGTAGTACATGATGCAGGGACTGAAGATGATGAGAGAAAAAGAAAGAATGTCCACTTTAGGCTCTATAAAACAATGTCAGACAAAGCCACACATTCTTTATCTATTAAGAAGTGAATGCTTCCTTGGTCGCTACAAAAGTCACAATTCCGTAATGTCATGGGGGGAGGTGTAAATATGATTGCAATAAAACTGGCAGTCTGTATAAATTATGTGCTTTGTTTATTACACATAGGATGAGAACTTTTGTTGCCACTTCCTTAAAAAATTTTTGAAGTCATCATTTTACGTCACTCTGCAGTTTATCCTACAACGGAATGCAATTTTTATTATTTTCTTTGTCTGCATGGTCGCTGGCAGTTGTACATTTTCAATGACATCGCTCCGACAGGTTCGTTCCTATCTAAAAATGGAGTGAACGTTCACAAGAAAACTTCCTGGATGTTTCGATCCATCTACGGTCCCACTCTTCGACAACGTTGTCGATGATCGAAATTCAAGAGCAAACATCACCAGACACATGCTACCAAAAACGGTCATGAACGAGATTGATGAGAGTGCTTTCAGTTCGGCAGGAAAGAAAAATGCGGTGCCTACGAAACAGACAGTGAACATCCTTATAACAATGACTACCACTCGCTACTGAGGGTCCAGTACTCTCGTGTCGAATACTGTTTGTTTAAAGCTACATGAGGTTTCGCTTTTGTTTACTGATAAGTATACAAAACTCTCGATTGCTTGTGTAAGTGTAACAGTTGTTGACATGTCAGAAATCGAAAGTGACTGTTGAGCCGACATTGTGATTTCAACTGCCTTTTTGTTTTTCGTTTTTCCCTTCTCCAAAATGTAACAACAAAAACAAAAAAAAACGACCGCTGCGTGGCAATCGTGTCTGTCGAGAGAGCAATTTGACATCATTCGAAAGTCAACTCTTATGTCAATAGTTTTATGGATGTTGATCTAAAAATCTTACGATACTGTGTTAGAAACACTTTGAGTATAGCTAACGGCAGTTGCTGTAGATGTCAGTCCTATGTAACACATTATGCTATGTACGAGCTGCTGTTACGAAACAAGAAGGATGGTGGATAAAGGGCAAGGGTGCTGATGATGAAATGGTGTGATGGACGTGTCCCATTGTGGTGATTGCAATTGCATTTGTCCGAAGAGAAGAACCTATGACCTGAGGGGTCCTCTCCACCTAGAGGTATAAAGTGGTATTTTTAAGGCCACCAGTGTTTATAGTAGACACCTAAATTGATGTATCACCTGTGAGAAAGTTCTCCCATCCCAGAGAGAGGATATTTTGCCTAAACTCTCACCGGAACCAGGAGCCCATCACACAGAGTTACAAAGTCCAACTCTGATGACTTACCTCAACGATATCCATATTAACCCCATCACAGAGTGACTAATCCCAACGTCTCACGGACAATTGCTTTCATGGCGTCTATCTTAATACTATCACAGATCAACTAATCTCTACACCTTTTCGAACGACTTGGCTGGATAATGTCTACGTTAATACCATCACAGAGTGACTGATCCCGATATCTTTTTGGGATACTTAACTGAATGAGGTCTCCGTTAATCCCTTTCATGGATAAATTTATCATGACGTCTAAATTTGACACATACCTGGATGATGTCTATTTTCAGCTGTAAGTCTTGAAATTCAGCCGACTGCATGATGATCACCAGCGTCTCCATGTCGTCGCCTCCGTCTTTGCTGTAGATGAGCTGCTGGACGATGTCCAGCGCCTGATGCCTGCACTGGAAGTAGGGCACCAGATTGTGGGCACAACGGGCGCCGCCGCACTCGCGGAATATCGCTGGATGAGACAAAGGACGTAAGCGACACAGGACGTGAGAAATTGATATCCGTAGGGGGGTGCATCCAGTGAGGTAAGAGAGAAAAATGTGGTGAGGCTAAAACATGTGAATGGAATACGAACATTGCAACCAACGTACCATTTCCTCGACCTCTTTGGAACTTCATAAGCTATTAAAGGTGAACTTGGACAGAGTTGCATCACTAGAAACCAAGCTCATAGGTTCTACTGACAAAACTCTTTGATTTGATAGCAGTAATTTTTCCCAAATAGTTATATTCCAAATCTATCTAAATCATAGTACATATATGACCGATGTGACTATCAAAGCAATTTACATCAATAATTTACAAACTAGTCAAAGTTAAAGGTCGGCTGAGAAAATGACATTTTGACCTATTTGGTGTATTAATCATTGAAAATGTTGAAAGTTGCCACAAATTCCATCAAAATCCATCAAATACTGACAACTTTACAGACTTATTCCTCTCACACACCTGCATCATGAATAAACATTGGTAAAGTATGCAAATTTGGGACATCACATAATGGACTCCTATGATATATCATACTTCAATACTTCGTTTACTTCACCTTTATTTCAAGTACAATTGAAAATTTTATATGTCCAAAGGGCTTTACTTTCGAAGCATACATTCTCTTCTTCAAAAATATTGATATCACTTACCAGTGTGAAACCCAGAAATTAAGTTATTAAGAGACACTAAATAAAGCGTTAACAAAAGAAATACTAACACTCTGCATCATCTGTTTTGCATTTTCATCTAACTCTGAAAAGTTGTGTCTCAAAACGTTAATAGATATGATTAAAATCCCAATGGATTGTCTCATTCAGGGTTTTGCGCTGCAACTTCTTAATGAAACCAGCTCTTTTCTAGAGGAATGTCACACAACCTTTCAATGAACCAATTTCTCTGTGTGGGATGTCACACAGTTTGCAGTAAATACAGTCCAGCTATACATAACTGTAATTCCTCTCCATAACATCTTAAAAAGTGTTTGTCTGTTTTTTCTTTATGTTGGTGTTTGAGTGATCGTACATTTTAAATGGCATGCCAGCTATGTGATGCATTTCCCAGGTGGTACATTTATCTGGTGGCTGGACTACCTTGTGCAATAATGCTTGCTTGGTGGCATGTTCCACTTCTGTTACACTGGCTTGCCTAGCAGCCAGTATGTTTTAACATGGTAGTATGATTACTGAGTGGTAAAATTCTGCTGATGGTATATTAAACTGGCTATTTGTATGTCTGTAGGTATGCTCCCTTGTGACACATTAAACTGGAAGAAAGCCAGCAGACTCCTGTATCCTGGGTAAACTTCGAACCCTTGAGCTTCATCACAACGTACTTCTGCTTCTTCCATTGGTTAGAATCTTGGAGAGAGGGAGGTTGGACTTCATGGGAAAAGTGGGATAGAGTACAATCGGGTTGGGATGGGGGTGGGGAGAGCAACTTACTTGCATTCTGTTCGTTATCTTTCAACAACTCCGTCAGGATGTCCATCACACCAAAGGCTAAGTTCTGCTGTCTTTCTGGTACGTAAATTTCGGCTTCGACTCCGGTCACTGTCAGACATTCAAATTAAAAAAAAAAAAGAATGTCGCGTCATTCGACCAACCACCTTCCAAATTTTTACTTCGAGAGCCTACCTCTTTTTCTTTTCATTGAAACAGATCCTGTTGAAAAGTGGCAGCCTGACTGAGAATCAAAACTTTGCAAATAGGAAGCAAAACTAGGTCAATGATAAAACTAATTTGATCCAGGATACACTTTAGATGAAGAAGAGCTTACTTAAAATCCAGTACAGTACTTTTGGGAGGTTTCTTTTATGTTGTAAAGATATGTGTCTATTCACATGTCAGAACTCCTGCCGAATCTTAACTTCATTAAGGCAAAAATCTGATGGATGTCAGAGTTACCTTTATGGCAGCAGGGTCCCTTCACCTTGAGGAAAATAAAATTTCGTGACTTTTCCACGACTACTGCATGACTGTTGCATGACCAATTCAAGACCAAAACTTTACAGGAGAATCGATTGATGAACAACAACAAAATGAATGTGATAGTATTAAGCAGTATTTTGTGCTTGAAAAAAAGTTAGCAGACTGTTCTAAAATTCATGACTTTTGCATGACTTCTTTCTTGTTTACAAAATTTTGACTTTCCCAGGGCCTGGAGGATGAAAAAGAAATTTCACGACTTTTCCGGGTACCCATGGTGACCCCTTGGTGGGTACTTTGTGTCACCATTTACCAAAAGATCTGGCTGATACAGAAAAGGTACGAGTTGCAACATGCTAAGAGATTTATGCCCTAACCACACAAAGACTTCAAAAAGATAAAAAAAAATGTTACATAAAAACTATTGTCAATACAAAACCAATTCCGTACAACAGTTGGTGCTTTTCAATCTTGTTATATTATGTTTCTATTAATGAAGACGCTGTTGAAATCTTTCAACTCTCTTTGATTTTCTCTCATCACATGTTTCAAGGGGAAATGTTCCACACAGTTCACTACTTTTTTCTGTTGTTTCTTTTGAAATGTAGCAGAACATTTTCTAGTTCATTAATGTAATCAAGTAATTCAGTTTAATATAGCTCTCATGCTGGACATCAATTACACTTATCATCCTGGTGATAAAACTGTTTCATTGAGCTACAGTTTAATAAATTCACCGAGAGCTGCAGGCATTAGCCTTTTGTGAACTATTTCCATTTGCAACAAGATCAGGACTCTTCCGCTCACCTTTTCCGTGGGAATGCTCGGTCTGTTTGCTCTTCAGCATGGTGGCATACTGATGAAGACAGGTCACCATAACCTCCAGGAGTCCGACCTCTCGGAAGACGTCACGGTATATGGGGCTGCACTTGAGTATATTCAAGAGGCATTGCACTGCTAGTATGTTGCACTCGATTGAGCTATGAGCAAAAAGAACAACATAAAATAAGAGAGCTGATGCCTCTTCCATCTTCTGACCAAACTCATCTCAGTTGTTAATTACTGTTCTGATTTTAACATCTGCACAGAACAACAGACAGAACAAAATGTGGTTAATGATTGGACTAATGTTTTAGCAAATGCGTACAATCTTAAGAAACATTTACACAGCTTTGAAAGCATTTTAAGATCCTAGCATGTATTTTTTTTTACTTTGCAACATTTCGCCACCTTTCAATCTGAGACAGACTAGCACAAAATTGTTTGTACTTTGTAAAAACTCTCTTCAATGAACTTGTCTTCAGTCATTGAGCCTGATTGAGCATGAACAATCAACAAAAAATAACGACTTAAGTTCACCATTTTGCTTAAGAGAGAGCTATGCAGCTGACCAACATTTTCAGACTTCAGTGCAAAAACCACCTTTTCAGATTTCTTCATGTAACTATGACATTATTGCATGTTATCATGAAAGATTCATTTAACATGTCAGGCATTGTCTCATAAAAATAGAGACCAAATAAAACAAAAGAAAACCAATTTAAGACAAAAGCTTAAGAACTACAGCACCTAGCCTTGCAAATGTAAATTGAAAGATATATAGTGTGAATAATGCTCATAGAGCCATAACAAATTGACAGACTAAACCCATAGACTATAGCACTTACACACATGCATGGCCTTTTACCAAATGAAAGTCTATATATATATATGGATGTTTCAGGTATATTTTTTTAATGCTAAGAAACAGTCATCATTGCGACTGTCTCTCATTGCCACGCTACTTGATCTAACATGCCGTCGGTTAAAGAAAGAAGCCGAAACAATTTTTGTCACATCCAAAGCTAATTCCTTTAAACAGTTTACATGCACATTGTGATTTGATTTCCCTTTTGCAACACAGAAAATAGAGCTGGAAATGAAATCACATCAAATGCCCAATCTTTGTACTAGTGACAAACCATTTGAATGTCTGTGGAATAAAAGCACATCCATGTAAGGTACATGTTTTGAATTTGAAAATTGTACCTGTTAACATTTCAGTTATGATTCTGTTCAGATTCATGGGAGTAGCCCTAGATATATTCCACGTGGCAACTCTTTCTAGCTTTTGCTACAGCAGCTTTTGGTCATATTCAGGTTTTTCTTGTTTTCACACATAGCTGGTGTTTAAATGGAACTTGACGTGGTCTTTGCTCACACTGAGACACATGATTAAAGCTCAAGTTGGTTTCGGATTTCAAATCTTTTGCCCATGTTTTCGTCTTTTTGAGGTCAAAATCAAATAAAACGCAGGTACAAGAATGCACATGTACCTGAGAATTATGTGTACAACACCAGGACGCCAACAACTGCCAAAAGCCAAGACAGGCTTGATGGACGACAGAAAAGCTTGAACAGACGGAAATTATCAGAACGACGAACGTAGCCGACATTTTTTATATCTATGTTTTCTTTGATGGGGGGTTAAAAATGAGGTAAAGCAGCAACCCTTCAATAGGGCTAGTAAAGCTACAATTCAAATGGCTGATACAGTGCCAGCCCAGTATGTTACAAAATGGATTCCATCAAAAGACTTGACAAAGTGGGATGAGAGGCTTAACCAATTGAGAAGTAAATCTTAATGTGAAACTAAAGAATGCAAAGGAATAAAAGCAAAATCTCAGCCAATTCAGAAAATGTTTCATGAACATAACGTAAAATGTTCTTGTCTATCATAAAAAATGATATATATGAAAGCCCCGGTAGGTATCATGTAAAAAAATAACATTAAATACCAAGGAATGAATTAAACGAGAGGCAGTTACTAGGGAGGGGAGAGGAAGAGGAACAAAGGGAAGGGTCCCTGGGAAAACAGGTTTAGGAGAAGAGGGTATGGGTAGGGGTCAGACTGATGTTAATCCTGATGATGACTTAAATACGAAGCATGAATACATAATTCAGATGCAAATTCCAAATACGATGTTTACTTATGGATATGCTGTGATCACAGCAGCAGTACCTATAATACAGTGAAATTTCCTTGCAGTGTGTTTTTTTGTTTACATTATAACACTGAGTAACACAACTCACTGCTATTATCAAACTTTGTTAAAGGCACAGCATGTGCTTCCACCAACGGTCTTTTCACGACGCTGTGCGATTTCGAAAGAGTAATTGATATCAACAGCTGAAACTTATCGTAGGACAGCCACAGCACTAGTATGGCTGTGTCTAGGAAACAAGCTTTCAAAAAACTTGATGGAGTATAAGAGCAGGGGTTGCAAATGTGATGATGTGGACGTGATATTTTAGTCTCAAATTGTAGAAAAAAGATAATCTGTTAACATCTCTTTCAAGGGCAAAGGACATTGTTATTATAAGATAATAACACACTGCAACGAACCATATCATACACACAACTTGTGAGACCCGCATATCATGCTGTTACTATAGTTGGTATCGGACACATCCACCACAATGCAGTGGAAATGTCGATATATAGGCTGCAGACCAACAAAAAATGGGCAGAATACACACTTGAAATGCACTAAAAATTCTGTATAAAATTTTAAACACATTTTTTTTTGGCTGTCTTCTAGACATGTCAACAGAACTCGACATACAGCCGTCACTTTGGCAAAGTCACTACAAGCCCCTTGAATATTTTCTTCTTGCAATGAGATCACAATTCAACTCCAAGAAAAAATACGTGGAAAAATAATTTGGGCAGAATTAATATTTTGACCAGCGAGCATTAGAATTTAGCCATGCAACCATAAAAAAAATTTATCAGCAAAATCTCTGCACATTTTTTGGCGAAATGAAATTGCGAAGTAGAACTTTTTATGATTAGTATTGGACAAAATGACAGAACCATAAAATTATGAACTTTTTCTCAGTTTTTTTTATACTTGTTAAGACCATGAATTAATTTCAGTTTCTCTTCAACAAACATCGAGTGATCTTAAAAATTAATCTGTCATCTGTTTTACATGGGTGAAGAGCTGCTGCATAAAACTAAACAGGTAATCAACAAAGTGGGTCATAATCTGAAAGTGAATGCGTTATTCCCATCTGCCTTGCAAAAAATAGCAAAATGCATAAAAGGAAAGGAATTACAGGCACAATGGGGTATTGTTAAAGCAAGAAAAAAATTGGTAGGAACTAAAGTAATGAGCTTCATTGAATTGCTATTTCTGCATGCTCTGATTTTTCTATCATGGAGAGCCCCTCGCACCATTAAATATGCCTCAATTATAAAGCCTCTATGTATTCGAAGATGAGATATCGTTTTCAGAATACACCGTCCAATCGAATGAAAAGTTACAGAGCGGGCAATGAACGAAAGAAAGGAAAAAGAGAGCAGCCAAAATTTACGAGTAAAATTGTTCAAACGATCGAAAGTCGTTTGGGTGAGTCAGGAGCATAACGGCGGTGTGAGGGTCCCTCCGATAGTTTTCCCTGAACATAAACCTGTTGGTAAGGAGGGAAGGCCGTGTTTGATTACCAGAGCAAAGTCGATGTTACGGGCCACATCAAGCATCTTTCCTTGGGAGCAAAAAATTGCGGCTAATTGTATCACACTTTTTTGCCATTATTGCTCGTAAGAAAAAAAGGGATGGAGTGTGATGAATGGCAACTTTGCGGTTTTATTTGTTTCTACCTGTTGCTAAGTTACAAACTGTAAAATCAAGCACAATTTTGGAATACTTTGCATGATGCTTGAACATATGTCTTGGGGTAAGTCCATGCTGAAAATAATTCACAGACGAAACTGCACTGAGGTTGAATTTAGTATCGATTTTGCCAAGGACTGAAAGTGTCCGCAGATGGCATAGTTCATACTTTCGGTGTTGAAAGAATGAAGTCATGCTACTTAAAAGGGAGATGTAGAATGGTTTTTAAAATGCTTGATACAAAACTCTCTGGGGCCTCTAAAAGCAATGTTAGTCTAAAATGAGCTGACAGCTTCACCTCGATCCTGACATCCTACAACAAAAAGCTACAATGTTTTACTTTCCTTGAGCTTTGAGGACTTTTTTTTAAACTATGTAACAGATCAGGTGCCTTACACGAGCAACCTTGAAAAACATGACAACCCCCCAAAAAAGAAAGTTCTCATCCCAAAATGCTACACAATTTGTACCACATACACAGGGAGAAGGGTGCAGTGGGTGGGATTCTTATAAGCACTCTATAGCCAAGATTTAACTGCTGCTGTGGTTGCAGAAAAAAGACACAACATTTCAAGGAAAACAGTGACATGGTCAAAACACATATCTAATTGTTATTTGAACGAATCAATACAACGTTTGATTCATAAACTGACTTTTGGCGGAAAATAGCTGCAACCTCAAAATGAGATGCATTAACAAACGAATCAAAAATTCTTGAAACAAACTGGGTTACATAACAGAGATCTCACACATTCACGACCGCTGCCTCCACCCATCGCACCGTTAAAGATGAAGTAACACATGGACCATTACTACCACACCGAGTCAACGGAAAAATTTGAAACTTGAAAAGAGAATGAGTTAGTAGCGATCACAAATTCACATGATGATCGATGCCTCGTTCACTTCGTACCCAGACTGTTAGCAAATTTGTACCATGCCACGTGGTATGAATGGAAAACCTTGGAATGTCTCAGCAGGAGAAAATTGCCTGACATTCTTGACAAAATTATAAAAAAGTTTGGATAGCATTCACAGTCTACGAATAACTAACTCACTTAAAAGCTCACAGCAATTCTTCAAAGCAATATCTATCTTAAATTTATATTGCAACAATCTGGAAGGAAAATCTTTGTGGAAACCATCTACCAAGTGTGAATGTTTATTTTATTACGAGAATCACCTTCAAGCTATTTTTATACTCCAGAGGTAAAAGAAATCTGTCTGACCATGGTATAGGCAAAATAGACTGAGGGAAAATGTCTTTTGCAGTGCTTCAGAATGAGTAAAAAATGACTAGGCAAAGGCAAGAGGTAAATTTCAAACTTTTTTAAGGGGGAGGTTTTCAGCAGCGAAGGAAAACAAAAGGATAAAATGTGAATGCAGCAAAAATTTTCCACGTAAATAAGTGCACTTTCATCCACCAGATCTTAATTTTGAATTATGTCACAAGGATTTTAGACTTTGTCAATCGTTGACCTCAATCACACATCATGTCCTTCAAAATTCCAGGACATCTACTAACAAAGCGTGACCTACAGACCAAATTTGAAATTAATTGCATGGTTTAGTAACTCTTACCCTATTGACTTAGCGAGATTTTCACTTCCAATCACCCTTTAGCACAAACAAGCTGAAATGACGTTTGAACTTCATGTAAAACCAGATGGACCACATACTCACCACATGTACATGCCAAAATCAATATCCAAGTTACTGCTGGAGACTTTGAACTTAACTCCTTGACATTTACTGAAATTTAAACTTCCAAACAAGCAATAGGATGAATCTCCTTGACAACTGTTCCCTTCAGATCGAGTTGAAGGTTAAACCAACTCTGAATTTTGCATAGCAAAGACATCTCACAAACCCCCCAAAACATCCAATCACCATAAAAAAGATGCGATTTTAGTCTTGAGCAATGATCATAATGATAAATAAAAGAGCGCACCCATCCTCTTTGCTGGGAGCAATAGGTTTCGGCTGATTAGTCAGTGGAGGGTTTATTTTACACTTTGCACACGACGCCATCCTGTCCTACCACAGAGGGAGTTACGCACGAGCATTCACTCTTTCGTGGAAGGACTGGCACAGACCAGCTGACCGAGGACGAGGCCAACCACGCGACATACATACCTTCCTGCCTTGAGCAACAAGCTGAGACTGATCAGCTCTTTGTAGGGGACAAAGTTCAACCTCTCGACGACAAACTCCAGCAGTTCCAGGATCATCCTCTGTATCTGGGGGGACTTCTCCGTCATCTGGTCGATGAATTGAGAGATGGTGTGGAGTGGCTCCAAGATGAAGTAGTTGGCACTGTCTGAGTTGTAGATGTTGTTTATGACCTCCAGAATCACCTTACAAAGTTGCTCTGTTTTGGCCTAACAGACGGGGTTAAGAACAAATGTCTGACAAATTACAAAATTGAACAACTTACTGTTTGTTTTTTGTCTGGATTTGTCTGGACAGAATCACAACGCGAAATAACAAATACAGTACAGCTCCAAAAAAGAGTTTGGAGAGGGTAACAGTTTACAGATTGGAAAATATCCAGAAGGTACTTTGACATTTGAGTCGATGAACTGAATTCTGTCTACTAATAAATAGGACAGGCCTCAGGAATAATGTGAACCAAACATTCCTGCTGTCTTTAACCAAGCGCAACCATTGAACCAAAAGAAACTCACCTTGAGGAAGACTGTCTGCAATACTTGGAAAGCCTGAAGATTTTTGACACTTTGACCTGTAAAGTTTAGATTTAAACAAGATATAAAAAGGTGGTATTTTCAAACATGATAAATGGTTAATGGAAAAATGATATTCTTAATTTGGTTCATGATACACTTCACATGCCTTCCACAAGCTCTTGTTGCATGTTTTATAAAAGGTTGTGACTGAGCAAACTTCCACAAATAACACGACTCCCCCGTCCTTACTCCTTTTCTTGAGTACTGGTGAAGCCATCTCCCCACTTTTTACCCTATCACTTACTGTACACCTAAACCTATGTATTTTGCCTAGAACTGCTGTATTTAAATAAAAAGTGCTCAAGAGATAAGTATCATAATAGTACATTGCCTGTTAATTAAAGTGAACTTTCTGAGCATTGTTTTTCTATTCGACTGATACTCAACCCAGTATGAATCCTAACAACCTCAATCAACATTTGCCTGATAAAAATTTCTTTTTCCTGATATAATGCTTGAAAAGAAACTTTAATTTAGTGGAGATTTCAAATTTTTCTTAATTCCGTAAGACCAACATTGATAATGCAGGTTAAGGGTTCATGTACTTTCTAGGTAAACAATTTTCATGACTTTTTCATGACTTGTCAGGATAAGATAAAGAACTTCCATGACCTTATACCTGACGTCCTACATACAGTTTTTCACTGCAGGAGCAAAACCCAAGGCAAGATGTAAAGCAACATGAGATGATCAGAATAAATTTATGACACAAATTTTGATACTACAAGTGAGACAGAAACGATGCCACTTAGAAAAAATTTCCAGGACTTTTCCACGATTTCACACAATTTCTTTGAATTTCAAATTTTTTTTCAAGCATTGAAAGAATCTTTCAAATTTTCATGACTTTTCCTCAAATTTCTCAAGACCACGGTGCCCAAACGACATTTTTCACCTTCAATCCTTTGTGACTTCATATAAAGTCAACAACACAGTCTGGCTGAATGCCAAAAAATGCCACCCATACCGTAGGTACTGCACACAGTACTGCATGGACTGAAAATGACCCATGTTAGGACCAACATCTCCATGTAAGGTGATATTTGGAGGAAATAGAACGGTAATCCTCTCCCGTACCTTTGCCAGACGGCACTGGGAATGTAAAACCTGGCAGTTGAAAGGGTGCCTCGAGAACGGCAGAGTTGGGTCTCAGCTCCCGGAAGCCACACGTCGTCAGCGATGCCATGAGGAACATTAAATGCCGCATAGAACACCTTGCTTCTTCAGTAGTCATTTCTTCCAATCTGTCAAAATTCGGTTAGATTTTTACGTCACTTTTGTCGACACAACTATGCATATCATCTCTTGATAAATGATCTGAAGACCAAAACATCTTTTTCTCCAGTGCCAACAGGCAAAGTCTACAATCACACCTTCCCAATTCATCAACTTTTTTCTGCAAAACGTTTAAGCTGATGCTGACAAAAAGTGATCAAATGTAAGATTAACGTCAATGCTCTGTTTAAAAACCATCGTGCGGTGCAGAGAGTGGCCTTCAGCAAATTCATTCCCACAGGGCATTTAACTCTCAAATACGTCAGCATTTCCACCATCCCGGTCTGTCTGTCAACCGACAGGGATTCAGTCTCTCTGTGATATTTTTTTTGTAACTCCTTCAGATTTGGAAAAACACACCGGAGAAGTAGAACACTTACATTTAGATACACCATATCATGTTGCCATGGATACACTTCCGTGAGACTGTTACTGATGCAAATGTCACTGAAACACCAAAGGATGTCAATTTTAATTTAATGACATTTTGAATGAATGAACATTTTGAAACCTCTTTTTCTGATCAAACTGAAAACTGCTCTGCTTCGACTGGAATGCCATGCTCTACTCTTGAAAGTTGTGCCTAATTGACGGGAGGTCACTCTCATATAGAGATGATATTATGTTTCATATCTCCCCATCAGACGTGATGCTAGAATTGATGGTGATTGACATGCATACTACAATCCAACAAATTAATCAGCTAATTTCCTCTCCTCATTGTAAACAATTCCAGGTCACGTATTACCAATTTACGCCTGCTTTCTTGTTCATTTGTGAGATCTAATGGTGAATCAAATCGTGAAAAGGAGCAAACCCATGTACAGAGCAGAAGAACTGTTCTGTTTACAATTTTCAGAGTGAGAAAGAGTGAAGAGCATCTGCAAGGCCCAGAGATTCTAAGGAGCAACATTAGAGGCAGGAACAGTGTGAAATATCTACAATACAGACTTTTGGGGCTTCACTGATCATTCACTAGAAAAAAACACAGCTATGATCTTTAGAGCTGCAACAGAGTAACTCTAGTTTCCTGCTTTGTTATTAATCAATCACATACAATTTCACGGTGAAAAGGGCAGTCAACTAATACGTATGTTTATGGACACAGTATTACTTAGAGACGAGGCAACTCTTTGTATTGGGTTGGCCAGCTATGATCATTAAGTATGTCTTCAAGCTGTATAGCAAGGTGGTTGAAAAAATGATTCAGATCTAAAGAAAGTTATAACTTCCTTTCTTCTTGCTTGTCAAACACAAAACCTGCCTTTCATGACTGCATCTGTTTATGTACACTAATGTTATTTTGCTTTCATAGATCCCAAGAAATTTTTTTGCTTGGAAAGCATAATTTCTTAATCAACTTTGCTTTGCAAAAGAGGTGAACGGTTACACACTACATACAGATTGTACGCAATGTACCTTTGGTCAATATATCTCTCAATAACAAGTCATAATTTACAGGTTTGTTTGTTTTTTTTTTTCTGGTGTCATGATAAATACTAGACAAGCGAACTTTGTCATAATACACGAATATGTCTGATTCTCTGAGGACATCAGTCACATTGTGTGAAACATTCTTGCGTGCCCTTTTACAATGCATTGCAGCAATAACAGTCTACTGCATTGGACAGGCACTGCATTGCATTAGACGGGATTGTTTTGTAAGCCACAGGTTTGTAATTCCCCATCCACCCCCAACAGACCATGTCACTGAAGCGTACATCAAACAAGGCATTATGTCAAATATAATTTATCGTCACTTCCAAAATTACTTGATGGTTATTATTTTATAAGAATGGAACAGGAAAGTACCATGCACCATTCAGTTATGTGATGACTTTGTTTGGCTTTGACATATATCCTTTGATATGGTACACGTGTTGCTACAGAATAAACACATGCAACTTACACGGCTAAATCAATAAAGTATACTTGAAATAGAAACTGAAATAATACTGAGGTGAACTTTCCTGGAGGACACTCCAGTGGGACTGACAAAGAAAAGACTGGAAACAGCAAAACAAATTTATTGAAGTAGCCACTTAAAAAGGATGAAAGTTACTTGAATCACATGTACACGACCTAACGAGCTTCAAGAAAACAATCCCATGGAGATCCACCACAGATACTACCACAGCAGCAACACCGACAAAAAGAAACGAGCATATTTTTAAAAAAAGTAGGAGAAAACTCCAATATCTGAAACCTTATAGAAGTTTCTTGATATAAGACATCTCAAGTCTCTTAAGTTGGGTTTAGTTATTAATGAAGGGTGCTACTGAGTATTTTCCTGTAAGTGATACAACACAACCTCTTCTACCTATTGCTAAAACATGCCACAAGAGAATTACTAACAACTAGCGCTTCTCCTGTGCATATTCTTACTGCCATCCTCATTTTTTTACCATCCAACAGTTGGTTTTGGAACGAGAGACAGAGTGCGGTGCTTTGCGTCGAGCCAGGTGAACAATCGAGGAGCAAGACAGACACACTGACACAGCACTTCTTTCCAGGAAAGCGTAAAAGACAAACACTTCTCGCTTTGCTTTTGCTGAGCATTCAAAATTTCGATCTTCATTCCTATTGGGTACATGTCAGTTGATAAACATTCTATTTGTTTTAAGGGACTGCGGAGATTAATAAATTACCAGTTCTAGCAGTGTAGAAAATTCAAATAAAAATCTTTGCATTAGGTATTCTGCACTTTTGGTTTTTCTTGGTTAAATGAAAATAAACACACAAGTCAATCTATACCTGAAAATGTTAGCTATCCTGCATGGCCCCCTCCCAAAAAAAATTGCATTCTTACGACCAAATTAAATTATTTACGCATATACTGACATGTTGAACATGGTAGAAAAAGAAAGTCATAAAAGAAGTCACCATAAAGTTAAACTTCACTCTAAGTAATATGTAATTTTCACTTTCACACAGGGGTTGAAAATGTAAAAAAAAGAAACCCTGGCTCAGACATAAGAGTCGCTTGCTCATCTCAACACAACGACTGCGACCTACATACTGTCTTAGAAAGAGTGGTTGGAGGAATGATATAGCAATTTGTCAGCATGACTGCTATAAATTTCCACTTACTTCAGAGCAAAGTCAGTCAGAAAGACGTAGCCTTCGCTGGTTCTGAAGTCGTCGACTAAGATTGCCGTCTTTTCACTGGAATCCTTCAGCAGGCTGTAGACGGTGAAACACATCTCAACGATCTCCATGATGGTGAGGCCCTGGACACGATGGTTCATATTCCATATGCAGGCAGAAAGACAACCTTTACCTGAAAGTCAGGGATGCACAGAAATCGAAAACTGCGATCAGAGGGAAACGGATGGGACCCTGGAAATGTTAAAATCACCTGACTGAACACAGAATATCCACACGACTTCCTGCTGTGGGTATTCACGAGTGACAACACGTAGCCCTTGCCTCACTGATGCATGCATTTGGCCCATGCTAAAATTAGTTTCAAGGACAATTTGAGCATGGGTCAAATGTATGCATTAGTGAGGCAAGGGGTAAGTTTATGTCTACAATGTGAATTGGGTTTTTACCAGGGTTAATTTTTCATGTTTTTAAATCATGACTTAAATCAAAAATAGTGTTTTAAATCAAATAAGTAGATCTAAATCACAATATTTTTTACATTTATTACGACTTTAATCATGATTTTAATTGGCTTGATCTAAATCAAACAAACCTGGTTTCTACAAAGACAGGTGGTTCTTTTACAAGCCACGCTTACAACCAATACTACCACATGCTGATGTGTATCGGTATTTCATTCAGTTGAAATTATAGAGCGGAATACATAGTCCAAAGAGGAAGAGTCACAAAAGAGAGAGAATGGGGTACAAGTGTGGTTGAAATGAGTGTTAAAAATACAATCACTTTATTCACGAGGAATCGTACGTCCATCTACTGATGATGGGACCGTCGCAGGTGTGATAAAATCTCACATGGATGCAATCATCATCAAAACACAAAAGATCAAGTAGTAAAGAGTGATTAGGACCAAGAGAGGCATTGTCAGATTGTCCCCCCCAAGTCTGGTATAAGAACAATTATTTTGCTATGGCAATGTGTTCAACAGGAACTAAGAACCAAACTACGCAACTAAACCTCACTTTTACTGCAATGTCAGTTTAAGTGTGAGAACACACACATGCATCGAAAATGACTGTGAACATGGTAATGACACCAGACAGACAACACATTTTGATGTAACCATGACAACAAGCAACGTGGCCTGACAAGTGAGCCCGTCAGCCTTCCTTCTAATAAATTGCAAAGCAGAGTGGGAGGTACAATTGATGAGTAAGGACAAGGACATAAGTATGTAAAACTGAGAAATCTTCTGTGCACTTGTCTTTGAAACACATTTCCAGCTTGCTAATATCTCAGAAGAAACAATAACAACTGCAGAGCCACTGCAAAACAAACTGACATGCAATACCGAACGATCTTCTCACAATATCAGATTTTGGCACAGCTTCTGACTGCATCATCAAAGCACTGGAACTTACGATGAATATATTGCACAACATCTTCTGTGAGACCATGTCTGGATATCGTGGTCAGAACGTCTGCTGCCCCCTTTCTCCACTGAATGTTGTGAGTGGGACACCAACTGCTGATGGCGCTAAAGAGCAAGTTCAAGTCATCCTCCTTGGCCAGTTCCTCTGCAGATGCGGGATACTGGCAGAGTCTTTTCAATAACTGAAAGACAATGGAAGGAAAAGCGGTCCATCATTGCTGGGCTCGAGGAAAATATGATGAATGAACAAATGTCAGCAATGATGGAACAGGGAAACTGCTTAGGAAAGAAGAGATAATTGCTTCCCTTGCAAAGAAATGTGGAAAAGATAGAAATAGATGTGGAAGAGCTTGTCAGAGTTGGAAGCAAGTTTCTTTGCAAAAGACTTGCAAAGAATCCTCAGGATATAGAACTCTTGAAGGTAATGTAATATCTCCCTGCCAACTAACCCCCTCCCCACCCCTGGAACAAACCAGTGCCAAAAAGCATGAACTGATCCTTGCTTTTATACATCCTTGAAAGAAGCCTTCGGAGTTTTAACATGTCTGGAATAATATTTGCATAGTACCATAACAACTGAAGTCATTATTGGTTTCGAGTAAAATAGCAATTTGGGTAAACACAATGATTGTAATTACTTTCACATATATAATTGTCATTTCCTCTTGGCTACGACTAATAAATTAAAGATCCCCAAACTGCATTGTTTGTTTGGCGGAATGACACTCTCACTGATACTTCCTAAACTACTTAAGTACTCATTGCAGAATGTTGATCATACATATTCATCAAAGTCTGAAGGCAGAGTGAGGGGGTGGGTGAGAAAGACCAAAACAAAATTTAATACTTCAACCACCTCTCTATCAAAGCACTGCTAATTCATTAATTAAACTATGGACAGTATATTAGAAGGCAAAACCCCTACCTGAATAATAACCCTGTGTAGTTCTTTTTGCTTGCTTTCAATGGCCTCTTTGTTTGGGCTCTCTATCTCTGGTAAGTCAAAGAAAAGATAGAGGCATTTCACTAGAGTCGAGGGGAGCGCTGCTATGGTCATCGGTTTGACGATACTTTGCCCTCCGCTGGCCAGCAGGTTCAGCGTGGACAATAACATCCAACCTTTGCTCGTTTCTTCACTTTCTTGAACTTCCAAGTATTTGATTATTGCACATGCTGCATCCTCTGTTTGCGATAAGAGAGAGAAAAAATGTGGTTAGAAAAATTTTCTTTCATCTTTTTTACTGTAGAGTTGCTTGTTTATTATGACCAATAGACGTTTTTATTATTATGACATTAGCAATGTATCATGTGAAAGTGTGGAAGAAAAGTAAAACATTTCCTTTCTCTCTCCTCCTTTAAATCTAAAAATATTGTAACAGCAAAAAGGACTGATCCAGTCTGTCTGATCTTTCCCAAGACATTCAGGCCTTAGGAAGTTACAAGCTGATGCCACAGTACAAAGAGGTAGTAAAAGATGGTGCAAACAGAAGACCAGTACAAACGAGCAAAAATTTGAGTGCAGAGAAAGCACAAGTTGTGGCAACTCGAGCAAAGGGCAAACAAGGGCGAGCCTAGCCTTAGAGAGTGCAGTGCTAGAAATGATTTCAAGTGCCCTTTGAGCAATTTCAAATGAACAAATAAGTGAGCAAGGGGTTAAGTGTATGTCAACGACGTTAGCATTACGAACCATGAATCCAAAGTTAGTCAAAATTTAGAAGGAAAGGAAAACTTGTTGATTGCATCTTGTAAATCTTGAGCGAGTTATGCCAGTATTAGATTATGTAGACGGTCTCTGATGCTACAAGAACAGTTTACAATCTGTGGCATTAAGATCCTGTCCTGCAGCATCTGCACATATTTCAGTCTATGTTATGAAAGCATATATCCTTGATAGCAGCATGGCAAGGAGTATAACTTGAAATACAACACATTTCATACATATATCTCAAAACTCATGCTAAGTACAGCAACTAGCAGTTTTCAGTGGTGCAGTAGTCAAGGGAGAAAGGTGCTAGTTACGTTGGGTTAGGGTGAATGAAGAGCTGGTGTTAGAGACTACCATCTGATTCTAGCAAGATAGTGGGACACACACAAGTGTAAAAGTTGTGTGGAGAGCAAATTAAATTAGTTTATATGGAGTATTCGAAGCCAGTGATACACACTGAAAAAACACTACAACAGTGAGAGTGAGTGCTACTGTAGAATTACAGACATAACAATACTGTACAATCATCTATAAAGTATGCACAGAAAACGACTACCAGTACTTACTGTACATCTTTATGAGATACACCATTATCAGATTCACTGAGATCTACAGTCCAGTCAAAATCTCCCAGAGGAGTTCATTAGTTTCATCACCCTTATTGTACTTTCAACCTAAACTATGGTACAAATACAGCAGGCTTAGGCAGAAAACACTGCGATACCACCAAGGGGATACTACTCTAGTGCAGAATTGGGTAGAACACGGATTTAAGGGCAGGGTTTCCATAAAAAGAAAGAAAAAAGAAGACGAGGGCTCAGTTGTAAGGATGAGCCAGGTATGTGAACTGTGATGTGAATCTCTATATTGAGATGACGGTGTGCAGCTACTTCCTCTTACACGCTCCTGCTTCTCTACCATGGCGTGCAGAATATGTGACAGTCACTCTTTGAGGAACAAAGCTTTTAATGACAAGGGGGGGGAGGGGAGGGGGGGAGGGGGGTGATTTCATGCTAGTCTTTTACAACATCAATGCCATCCATCCAAAAACACATTTAATACTTTACCCACAGCTCCAGACATGAAACTGTTAGTTTCTCTCATACAATACTGCAAGTGTGCCTATATGCAGATGAGCTGATCCGTAGAAACATTTCACATTAACAGCACAATACACTGCTCACTACTAACAGGAGGGTTGAGTCCAGCACTGCACGGTATATTTCATCTCCGATGCATAAAATTTGCATATATTGAGAAACATACGGAACCCTGCAAATATCTGTATTATATGATCTACAGGTACTATTATGTCGTATTGATGGATTGTCATGTGATGTACCATCAGACTTTTCCCAAACTGTCAATAAAGTTGTAATTTTAGAAAGGACTGAACAGCAACACATATCCATTCCAGTGCATTGTGTAACAAGCGAGAGTAGACTATTGCAATGCTGCACTGAAAGTACACACGTCGGCCATTTTGCAACATGGATTATACTAGTACGTGGTTCACCAAGTGCATGACTATAAAGGCATAAACTACATCCTAAATTACTTGATCTTGATGAGAATGTACCCACTAGGTCAGAAATGGAAGAAAGAAAACTGAGCAGATTACACCCAGACACTGAAAATTGAAAATCCTGACTGCTTTGATGCTAGCGTGATCTTACAGTGGAAGAGTCATGCATACAATATTTCATATCACATAACACCTGATAAATTTCCCA
>VJOZ01028152.1:5939-16060 GCA_009801055.1 Stichopus horrens
TGCTCTTGCAGTGGCCTAAAACCTTACAAGTTATAATCCCTGACAAATGTAAATAAAACATCTACCCTTTCCCTCTTTTCAATGTTGGTGAAAAAAAGGAGTGCATCTTCCACATTCACGATTGGATGGGGGGGGGGAATTTTTATGAACTACCTCTGATGATTGCTTCCTGAAAAGCATGTGCAAAGTGTTCAATGCTTTGTTGGGCGTTTACCCAATATTCTCAGGGTTAATTGTTCCCAGTGTTTGATGATCCAAGGAATGTCACAGTAACTCCAGAGGTTCACTGTCCACCCAGTTTCGATGTTCCTGAGGTTCAATGTTCTAGGGGTTTATATGTTCAAAGGTTTCAATGTTCCTGAGCTCTGCCAGTAAGAACATCAAACCTCTAGAATATCAAACCACGGGGAACATCGACCTCTGAGAACATTGAACCTCAGGGACATTGAACCTCGGGGACATTGAAAGTCAGGGACACTGACATAGATCCCTTTTATGAGGTCTCGGAATTACAAAAACACAATTCTGCTGTGTCTGTGTATCACCTGACTCCATTTACGCCAAGCTCCAAAGTACTCTATCTGACACATGTTTGCTGAACTTGACTTTTTCTTTCCGTTAAGTTTGCTGATACTTTCACAGAAGAGTAAAATTTTCCCATGAAAAGAAAAGTGGAATCATTCCAGAAACTTTGATTCCCTAGCTTACAAACCAGAGTCGCAAAATTAGGCCGAGTAAATACCAAATGGTAACAAGAAATTTGGAAGCATCTACTATTGAAGATAGTGGTATTCTTGAGTGTTTGACCCTAAAGTGTTTACAGATCAAGCATACGATTTTAGAACTTATCCATCGGCTAACAGAAGAGATCATTCACTTACTTTCTAAGCAGACAACACTGGTGACCTCCTTAATTGGACAGACTCTTTGGGGATTCACCGTGAATCCAGGACAGGCAACGATAGTCCTTTCATCTCCGACACAGTTGAAATTCATGGTGATCATACGGCCTCCAGTGGTGCCAAAGTAGTTACCCTGGAAGACCTGTGCTGCACCCCTGTAACCCATTTGGGAGCAAAGAACCATACCATTGGCCAGTGAAAACAGAGGGCTGCAAATCTTGAATCTGGCCCCAGTGTCCAGTGTGATTTCAATAGTTCCTAAGCTGTTGAAAGGGCCGTCCAAAAGCTGTGGAGTGACCGGTGCTGTGAATGTGAGAGAGCGGAAAAGAAGAATGAACAACATCTATTTCACAATGTCTTCATTTGGATCACAAAATAAATTTTTTGTCTTGAACCATTCTGAAAATACCATTGTAGGCAGACAGAGCAAACTTTTCTAGTCTGGCTCTGGTTTTGATCAAGCTGAGTTTGAAAGTCTTGTTTGTCTTCAACAGTACTACCAGCACTCTGATAGAATATACAAACAATAACTTAGAGTACTACTTCAAATGTCAATTCAATCTGCCATCTTGAAGCTAAAATCAAATGCAATATATCCTGACAGAACCTTCCTGATTTGACCACAATTTCATGTTTTCAATATTGATGTGATATTTTTGTATAATGATGAGTGTGATCTTGAGCATATTTCTCAACAGTGGTCAATTCTTCAACCCATATGATCAAGTACTTGGATGACATACAGTTTATACACAGATTGAGTCACAAGGAAATGATTAAAGCTCTCCACTGATTGCAGTTTTCCACAACCTTTTGAACATTTGCACCTCATAACATCAGCAGAAAAACATATGAATCCAATTTCACATTTCAATACATGACTGGACACTTGTAATTTTTTTCTTTGACAGAAACTTTTCTTTGACAGAAATTTTTAAATGTGTGACCGAGGTAAATGATCAAAAAAGAAAAAGGAAACGGTGGCTACTCACCCACTGGCCCACAGATGATACCAACATTCTCTACAGAGCTGCAGTCATGTATTCCATAGTCGCTGCGTAGACAAGAAGATAACTTCACATCCTCGTAAGTACAGCCAAGGTTATCCACCCAGATCGGGACATTGAAAGGAACGGAGCCAAACGGCCAAGACTTGTATTCAATTGGACTTCCCAGTCCCAATTCCAAGCAAGCGACTGTTGCATCTGCCATGTCAAATTCATCATCACACACCAAGCCCCATTTCTTGTTGTAGTAAATCTCCAGACGGCCCTGAAGACTTGTGGCACCATCCACAAGACGGATGTCACCGTCCTTAGCTGTAAGAGGGTAAATGGACCAAATAAAGGGATGACAACCTGGGCAAATATATAAGACATATGTAAACTCCTGAGAGGACTTTACTAAGTTGGTACAACAAACATGTCACGACTGGAACATCTCCAATTCTTTGACTCTCCAATTCTGCAAAAATTCAGCTTTTCTCATGCCAATGTGCTTCCCATTCCAAGTTCTTTCACTAGTCCAGGTGCTCTCACAAGTCCAACTTGGCCAACTAGTCAAAGTTTTTTCACAAGACAAGAGTTGCTCACTAGTCCAGGTTCTCTCACAAGTCCAGATTTAGTCACTGGTCCAGCTTCTCTCACAAGTCCAGATTTACTCACAAGTGCAGACTCTCTCAAATCTCACAATTGATTCTCAAGTATAGATTTCACAACAAGTTCAGATTTATGCACTAGTCCAGGTCCTCTGACAAATCCATACTTAGCCAAGGTTCTTTCACAAAAACAGCTTTACCCTCTTCTTAAGGCTTTTTACTCATTTAAGTACATTTCTTACATAATTTCTCACTTTAGTCCAGGATTCAACACAAGTCCTACCTACATCAGGAGTCATTATCTTCTTTGTGGAATTTTTTCTGACTCCTCTAGGGATTTTTTCTCTCACATTTCCTGGCTATCTCACATAAGTGGTGTTTCTTTTGCAAATCAAGGTACAGATACAGGTCCAGCTTCTCTGATCATGTTTGGTTTCAGATATTCAAACAATTGATTGAAATGAAAAAGGTAATCATTGTAACCTTCAACTCATCACAGCCATCTACCAAAAACCTGAAGTGATGTGAGGTTTGATTTTGACAAGAGGACAGAATTACTGCGCCTGATGAGAATACCGTCTCTGCTCTATCCATTACATTGTAGCAGTAATGCGTTCGGTGTTTGCATCTCATGATGTCGATAAGATAACAGAGCAAAATAACAACATTTGTCTGTCCCGTCATCGATCAACTCATTTGTTTCATCTGATACTCATAATGGACACTTACGTAATTTACAGGTCACGTAAGCGACGCTGCCAGAAAGGCAGGTCTTGTTGAACCATTCGCTATGGTCACAGTCAAGGATACTGGTCTCTCGGCCGGTACAGGTCAGGTTGGAGAGAATAGTCGATCTGGAAGCAAGAGTCTGTCGGCAAAATGATGGACCGATACAAGAAGCTTTACATTAATTCCATTTCGTTTTTTAATTTGACATGTAACATATTCAGTTAAGAGTAATTAGGTCTTCATAGTAGATGAAACGATACAGAATAGCACTGTTCAGTGGCATAGTTTATGCCACACTACTTTGAGTAGCTTTGTTCAATTCAGTGAGTTCATAAGACATACTACCCTAAATGCCATCGTCAGAAACATAATTCACTAACCATGCTACACTGAATACCCTAGTTTAGTATAACTGGATTTACCTTGTTCAGGGCCATGATGGCAGAATCATATCCCATAGTCCTGCAAATAATATCAGCATCCTTCTTGTCAAATAAGTCACCACAAATGTAGCCAGGAGTGTCGTTGACAGTAACCACAGGGATTCCTTCATTTTCACGGACGAAATCTCCGGTGAGTTCGATGTTGATGTTTTCAAAGTCTGCACACAAATTAAAAATACTTACTTATAGGAATAGGAGCAGTTACTAATCAGAAACCACTGCATCATGGGAGGTGCATCAAGAGCCAATATTGGGCTAAATTTATGCGACAATACGTATCAAGGCTTTAGACACTTATTTCCTCTCTTGCTACAACATATCTTTTTCCTCAGAGGTTTTCTTACAGGTTGGAGATTTTACCCTTGCAAGGAATTTATGAGGTATGGACATTCGACAGTGTCTGAAGGAAAAAAAATGTAAAAACAGGCAAAACTTGAAAAGATTTACAAGAAGAGAGGAACCTGGAAAGGTAAGTACCACGGCTTCGTACCATACCTTTGAAGCACATTATGCCTACATCCTCCCTGTGGTTGCAGTCATGGATGGTCCACTCTTTGTGGGAGCACTGGGCGAGGTTCTCTTCTGTACCAATGCATCTGACATTGTCCAGCATGATGCGACCAGTGCCTTCACCAAAGTGAGCCTCTGGTGCCAGCATTTTCACTCCAGCGTAACCTAGCTGTCGGCACGCAACTTTAGCATTTTCCATGCCAAAGTAGTCGTCACAGACGGTGCCATATTCTCCGTCGTAGAATACTTCCAAGCGTCCTGCAGAGGGAATTCCCCCATTGACCAAACGAATCGGGACCTCGGCAGGGCCTTGAAGAAAACGACAAGATATCACATCAGTTTGGAAGTTCCCTTACAGTTACACTTTTCTCATTTCCTGGCCAATTTTGTCATTGCTTGAAAAATACTTTGAAGATAATTGAGCAAGTTGTCCATGTGCATGAGGCAAACATGAACTTTGAACAAAGAAGGATAAACAATGCTATTTGTCATAAGTCCAGAGAGAGGATGTGGCCAGAGCATGAAAAGCAAGGGCTCACCAGTATTACAAATAATTCCAACAGGTTCGGTATCACATTCGGTCAAGATTTCCATGGTGGTTTTGTTGCACATAGCAAGGTTGGTTTCATTTCCAATGCATGTTAGGTCCATCTTGAGAATGTCCTCTGCCCTGTATCCAAACACTCCTGGCTCTGTAACAATCTGTGCTGATGGGAAGCCTAACTGTTTGCACATGACCTGAAAAAGACAAAAGGGTCTCATTTTGTTTCTGTTTCTTCACACTTAATGATTTTCACAGTCAATGTTTGAAGACAGCAACGGATACCATCTAACTACAGAAGACATCAGCTTGTTAATATGCAAATGCCAACTTTAATACAAGCTCTAATGCATAGTTAGTGATTGAACTTAACTATTATTCATTATTCACCCAGTGCATATGCAGTACATAGTTCTGGTACAACCACTATCATCTCCATCTGCCTAACAGCCTTGGAAATGAATTTCTTAAGCAGCTTACATGAACAGAACAAAATGAATGAAATGGCAAGAGCATTACCTTTTAGCATACATATGCAGCAACACCCACACAAAAAGCACAAGGTAAGTTAGGCCACTGAATATGCATATCAGTATATCATCTGACAATATTACAATAGACATCCTATTGAAGGATGCCTAACTGCCCCCTTGAATTGCGCACAGTCTTTTACCTGAGCTTCCGTCAAAGTGAAAGTGGCACATAAAGACGTCCACATTCTTTCTGTGTAAATTTCAATGCTGCCCTCAGCAGGAGTTGTTCCATTCACAAGCCTGATATCCCACATCACGTGACCTTCATCGACTGAAATGTCAAAAGTCAAACATTAGCTAAGTTTACCAAAGGACATCTGTGGACAGCAGAGACCTGAATAAATATAACTTCCACAGTCTTGCACATACAAACCTCAAATTGTCATGTTCATGGAATATATATGCATTCTGTGATAGGTTTATAGCCATTATGAGACTTTTGAGTAAACTAACAAGGTGGACTGTAGGGTCCTTCTCTGGGAAGATCAAAATGCTTAGAAGTTGCCATGGCAACATACAAAAAGGGATACAAATTGATGACCAAATGTGATACACCAGGTTTGGGCTAGCTGTGAGTCAAATTTGAGATTGTTTATAAGCATCTGATATGTAAATGAAAAGAAAAAACTTCACAGATCGCCACTGTTTCATTGTGCCATTACATGCACATTTCATAATAATATGGACATGTAAATTAACCAAGAAAGTTTTCTATAGCTCCAAGTCAACCATATGCCATATATTGAAGACAATCATAATAGTTATAACAATACATCACAAATGACCTCCTTCAAAAGGACATATCTGTCATGAAAATTGATCTATATATCCTTCTGCAATCTCTTCATCAAACTTCACAGAAAAAGGTGGCCATGTTTGCCGATGGAAGTCAGCACATTCAATGGTAAGCAGACATTAGAAGAACCAACAAATTGATGAATAATGCATTGGGTCTGTGTCAGGTTTACCCTCAATATCAAAACAATATCATTTATTCACTGCATGCCATTCCTCTCTGCACTACAAGGAAACCTACCTGGAATACACTTGACACCTACAGCTTCTTCAGGTTCGCAGTTGTGGACAAACCATTCATTGCGAGCACACCTAGCGAGAGCAGTCTCTGTCCCTGTGCAGACAATGTCATCGAGCAAGAATGGTGCAGTAGGAACGCCGTAAGGCGCTCCCAGCAAGACCTTCTCTGCCCTGAAGAAGCCAAGCTCTCGGCAAACGACATCGGCAGCATTGAGGTCGAAGGAATCATCGCACACTGGGCCAAACGTTTTCCCATACCTCATCGTTAACATTCCCTCGTGGGGTGTTGGGCCATTAGTCAACTTCACCTTGATTCTGAAGTCATCTGATTATAAAAATGTCACAAATTTCTAAGATTCTCACATTTCATGAAGATGAGGGAAAGGATAAGATGGGGGTTATTGGCTTCAGAGCCTTGCTAAGGGTCTACCCCATGTTCCCAGGGGTCATTGTTGCCAGGGTTCCATGTTCCCTGTTATTGTATTATTTCAATGGTTGCCAATGAGTTCAAGGTTCGTTATTCCCAGGGTTCGATGTTCCCAGAGTGTCACTGTAATTCCCCAGGTTTGCTTTTCCCGAGTTTCAAAAGTACCAGGGTTCGATGTTCAAAGACTTCCATGTTTCCAAAACCTGTGGGCATCTAACGCTAGAAACATCGAACCCGGGGAACATCGGACCCTGGGAACACTGAACCTCAGAAGCATTGACTTTGCCCCTTGCTAAGTGCATCTGTGCTAGTATGCAGACTGTAGAGTCATTGAATACCTATTTATGAGGCCATGTAACCTAAACCTATCACTTACATCTTTGTGAATGGCTCTGTGACTAACCACTACCAGCTTTTAAGTCAAACAATAAGTTCTGCAGAACCAGGTCCTGTGTTATATACAAGTCTTTTGTGACAATTACCACAACCAAAGGATAAATGCACAGCAAGACAACTGTGGTAATACTGTGATGTTGTGGAAGCAAATGCCTTTGTCGTTACTCGAAAAGATGGTGTTTTGCTGATAGAGTACTGACTTCACTAAATACCTAAACCTGATCAAATGTACATTATTTCCTATCAATGAAAAAAACATGTGTAGAAGATGCAGCAATTAAAGTTAGCTGTGATGATGGGGTCCACTTTCTACAGGACACGTTTTTAAGTTTGCCATTGAAAGGGATACCTATGTTGCAGATAACTCCAGCAGTTTCCATGCCAGTTTGACAGCTGTGAACTCCAATCCCGAGGTTCTGGCACAAGTCAAGGTTTGTTTCACTTCCATCACAGGTGACACTGGAGAGCCAATATTCCATACTGTTCTTTCCAAAGAAACTGCCGATGGTGGCCTCCCTTGCAGATAGGAAGCCAAGCTCGTGGCAGACGACCTTAGAGAAGATAAATCAAGACACTGTGAGTAGAATAAACCTTCCACGTAATACAAACAAATAAAACATTAACTGTCTTCAAAATATTTACCACAAAATTTGTGTAAGGCAGAATGCGTTGTGCTTGCTTCTGCCAACTACAAACAAGACTTGAATGCTTGAATGTATCTACTGATGACATAGACTGTGCTCAAGGATTGGGCCTAAAATTATTGAGTGTAAAACTTGTGGCATCAAAGTCTATCAGACAAAGAAGTCCTACCACTCACAAGAGACGGAGAATTAAGAGGAATACAGAGTTGACATCAAGGAGGGTATAGCAAATATCAAACTTAACTTGGAACTATTCTTGAAAGAAAAACACAAAATCATAATTTAGTCTGAAATGAGTAGTTGAATGATGGGTTAAATATTTGCCTTCCCCCCATTGAGATGGAATGAGTCCAGTGGATATGAAAGGAATCTTAAATGTTGTAGATGGAGATAACCTCCTAAAATCATTGCATTTGCTATACTGCTTTAAGCTATCAGGACAACCATACTGATGGGGAGGATAATTCATATTGCACACATAGACTTCTCATGAAACATATCTATGTCTATGCTTGCAATACACACCACTGGCAGTACTGTACTCTATAACTCTGGCAGAACTCTATAACATTTCAGCAATAGTATTATTGTTACTTATTTCAGTTTTTGCTGTTTCAATTGTTCTTCTTTGTCAAAACCATAAGGGTTTAAGTCTGCTGCCCTCCACATTGTATTTCCCTTCGATTTATCCTTGTTGTCTCTTTGTTTATCAATCATAATTTTTTTCCAGCATGTTGGTATTTCTTAATTTTACAATACTTTTGAAAGTCAATTCACTGAAATTCACATTTCAAGTGTTGGTTGTTCATCTTGTATATAATTTGTTTTGAGGATTTGCAAACCAGAGTGAATGAATTAATGAATATATTACATTGTGATGAGGTATCTTGCTGACAGAAGTGTAACAAACAGACTATAACTGATATATGAAGATGGCGGCTGAGATAGTTTCCAAATCTGTTTACAGCATCTAGACTTGATCAAGAGGTCTAAAAAGGGGATATCAATGGGAGGCTTGCCAATGACCACTAAATATTCTGTTTAATAAGCAAAATAACATCTCACTCAGACCAAGAATTTGATTTAATACACCACCAAATTACTCTCTTTGAGAGTCCTGATGTGAGATCAAGGATTTGGCTAAATTTGTTTGAAGCATTGGCAAGATATATCTTGCAGCTCAAGCTTTGCTGAGAGGGAGAAACAAAGTGTAGCTCCATCAGAATTCTGTTAACTGCTAATGGGCCGAGAAATAATTCCAAATGACACCAAAAATGAGAAATACAGCAACTGACGTCATAAAAACTTCAGCCTGGCAGACATAGCCTTCATGTATCACTCTGTTACTGATGGACTTGAATCAAAGTGTTACCTGGGCATCGTAAACGTCCCAGCCATCATCACAGACGACTCCCCATTCCTCATAATAGATTTCCACACGACCCTCATTAGCGCCGTTTCCTCCTACAAGTCTTATCTTTCCGGTTTCAAAGAGAGGTTCGTCTACAATGCAGAAGGAACGAGTGTAATAATGTCTTTTTATGAGTAATGTCTACCTGAGAAATAATTTTATCAGCTTCTGATTGCACCATCTCACCAAATCACTGGAATTCATTTTTTGTTCAAGTTAAGTTTACCAAACTACACTATTTCCCTTCTTGTTCCTACCACTGACCCTTGACCTTTTCCCTTGTCTCAACTCCAACTCACTTCATCGACACATGACCTTTAAAAAAGTCTTTACAATCCAAACGATCGTAAGTCCTTGATTTTCAGCTTTCATCGCAGAGTCAATTTTGGAGGAATTCTTCCCTAACTGCATATGATGAAAATGAATTTGAAACAGAAACTAACTTTGAATATTGAATTTAGGCTTTCCCTCTATCAATTGAACAGAGTTTGTACCAGCCTGTTCAGCTGAACGAGTACTTTCCGTATTTTACATCACAAACAAGTCTCTGTGTTAATTAAACCAAAATACAAGAACGATTGGAGATGCCAATATTTTACTGAATCAAGTAAATGAACTGACAAGACTTCCCCTTCCCCACAGATGAAAGAGAAATGAAAGTCTGGCATAAGGGATGCAAAAAAGGGAAATAATCCAGACAATCCCCACTGTCTCAAATGAGAAATAATCAATAAGACTCATACAGGGCATTCCCCCTCCCAAAAAGAAAAACACTCACTTGGTCCATAAACATCTTGAAATTATTATGCATTATACAATGAATGACATTCAATACAGCCTCATGAATAAATTCATAACCACAACATGATGATGAAATAGTTGCACAATGGTTTTACTTGCTCTTGTCACTGTGCAAATTCTACATCACAGACTTGGTCTGTCTATTCAAAATT
>VJOZ01028175.1:7308-18243 GCA_009801055.1 Stichopus horrens
CCCCCAGGTCGACCAATACGTGAAGATGCTATTAATGTGAAAGTGCATTCATAGAATATTTGAAGAAAAACAAAATCAGGAATGGGAATAAAGTGTCATTGATGCTTATCGAGGAGAAAGTCAAAAGAATAGTGATTCCTTGCCGTATGAGAGAACACATTTCGACTGCAAGATTTTCCGCAATTCTGCACTGATGATCAGATAAAACACAAAAGTGGAGCAGTCCTGGAGCACTGACTGAAGTATCCTTACTTACAGGAGTTGGTAAGCCGAAAGTTCAAGCGGACTTTCATTCTTCTGATACAATGTTTATGCAAGTTTCCCTTCCTTCAGTCTTGACCGATTTTCCATTGTTTTAACAGACTTTCTACGACAAAAATAACGGTCATAATCTACCTACCAAGGGCTAATCACAAAGTTTGAAGTTTAAGAAGCGACTTTCACAATTTGTTTGCATGGTTCTCTGTCTCTGAACTACGCCGAATTTGAACGAGTTTGGAAATCAGCAGGAAGCATCTGGCTACTGGGGGACTGCTACCCGCTTACCAGGTTGTGGGGTCAGGACAACCCTTGCATCTCGAGATGCCTTGTTTTCAAGTACCCTGTGCACCCACACACATACGCTATCAAACAATTGCATCTAGATTCCTAATCATGCCTAGTAGTAAAAAAAAAATTTTTTTTTAAATCTGATGATTAAACAAATGCAAAGGTTATGAGACATCCACTGGGAGAACTAAATATAGTATTTCCATTCCATGCTGAAAATCGTACAGATGATCGCAGGAATGATAAATCGCTTACGTCATCATCCGTGACGAGCGTCTGCTTGACTTTGTGAATGACCATACTTCATGCAACTTCTTAAACTTAGCCAACAAACTGTGGACAGAGTCCATCACTGTAGATGAAAATTGAGTTCAGCAATCACAGCACTGACATTCACTGCTTCATGCCATTTTAAGAGCATTTTTTTTTCTTTTCATGTGTTCATGAGGCATTTCCATGTGACGCATTACTCTTTCAAAATGTTGACTAATTCCACATCAATTTCAGATTTCTATATTGGCTTTAATAACCCTCATAATCAGCAACCTAGACAATGAAATAAATGTCACTGCTGCCTCATGATCTGAGGCCGATCAGAAACTGTCCTTCACGGAAATTACCACCTGTGCCATGGTATCACATACTAGGTATCACATTACTGGCTGATGAGCCCTCCCTTTCTCAACCCTAAATGTTTGTATCTGTAACATAATGTCTCTAAGCAAATGTTTGTGCCAGTTCAAAGTCCTCCTCCGGTAATAAATGTTCTTTAAATGTCAAAAAATATTCTAGGATATTGCTTTTAGCAAAAAAAAAAAAAAAAATTAATTCAAATATACACAGAACGTCTCAAGACCTCCTCAGACTTTTTCCTTTACGATGAGGAGTTGAACTTTCATGGTGTACTTTTGAGAGTTAAAGTTTGGACAGGAGTGAATATAAAATTTGAGAATTTGATGCACAATATCCCGGTTGAAAGTTTTATGTGATACATGATGCATGAGAAAAAAAAACAATAGACTTGTAGTATGGCAGCTTTGGTGTGGCTTTGCAAAGAAACTATACCACTCGTAATCGCACGATGTGTTTGCACAAAGTTCAAGACAAAGTTTGTATGAAACTGCACTCTGAATGTTGCATGTTCATTTAAAAGACAAAAATGGTATCTAGCAAAATAAAGTTGCTTGTTGTTGAGCAGATGGGCACTTTCGTTTTGGATGATTGTCCTTGAGACTTTTTGAAACACACAGATGTTGCAAGATTTTCTCTATGGTGCCAAGCAAAATATAAGAATTAAAATGACATAACCTTGCATTGTTTAATTATCAAAAGTTATAATGACTTGTTTAGATCGCTTAGAAAATAAACAGAAACAAAATTACTCTGTGTGTGTGCATGACACTTAGTGCACTTTGTGTTTCAAGAACTGCAAAACTGCGCAAAACTGGAGCAGGGAAGATGAATTCGAATTCGTGGGAAAGGGGAGATGTAAAAGAAATAACATAAAGCATGGATGACGTCAGTACCATCTGTTGCTTTGGCTGTGTGAGGGTTGAGAGTTTCCAATTCTATATTTTGTTTTTATGCAAAGCCTGTCCCTCTCCATGCAATCTAATACCCTGGAGAAGCAAGGTACCCTGGAGAAACAGTCTACCCTGGAGTACCAATGTGCCCCGCAGTACTGGTGTGTCTGTCTGTGTGCACTAAGGGACCAAAATAATTAGAACGCACCTCTGAGAATGAGTACAGTTCAGCAGACCGACTTTTTTGTGACAATTTGGGGAACCACCCTTGAGATTCAATACACCAGAACACCCACTAGCCACAGGGGATTTTATCAGCCACATGTGTGTGTGTGGATGTGTATATGTGTTTGTGTGTATGTCCTCCCTGTATAACCAGCACTAAGCATAATAGGGGCGACTCAGATCTGATATATGGTTTTGAAGATATAAATGAACTACAATTTAGTTAATGAAATCTGATATACTGCACTTCATACTGACAGCTTATAACTAACCTGAACCCAGGTTGCAATATACAGTAATATACAGAAAAAGGGAAGAAAACCATCAGTGCACCAAATACTCTTAACTTAACCTGGACATTGGCAGTGCCTCAGTAACCCTCTTACATTGTGGGAAAAGGACACTGAAATTAGTGCTTGTAGTCCCCACAACTTACTCCTGTGGGTATTCATGAGTGACTAAATGGGGCACATACAAAATGGTGACATTTTCACTTTACAATACTTGAGGAGCGAGGGGAACGATAACAATTTATGTAACACAGAATATTACCAAAACCATACATGAAGAAACAGAAGAATACACAAGGTTCATGATTTCTGGGCGTCCGCTAGAGGCAAAAAGTTGAAGCACTTGGAAGAACATGTTGTCCAGACTCAGCAAAAGACAAACAAGGGCAAGGCTAGACTTAGAGCGTGCAGTGCCAGAATTGACTTTGAATGCACTTTGAGCGAGGACAAACATACTGCAAGGGGGAAGGAATATGCCTATGATGTGAATATATCACACCAATATGGGTACTTTTGTAAGAAAGGGCACCATCTCTCAAAATTAGTGGGATACATTTAACCAAGCATAAATTGAAAATTCCTTCTTTATGACATCTTTGCAAGAACTGCTTCTTGAGGTATCATGTTCACATGTTTTTCCACATAAATATTCTTTATTGCATTCTATGACCTCTGATCTTTACAAAAAGAGTATTGTGCAGCATTTTTGCATTATACCCATAGTGGTAGAAATATACACATACAAACTTTTTATAGGCAAGTTCTCTCTAAACTTCCCTAAATTGAGATACATTTAAAAGTTACAGTAATCATCCTACAGTATACAAACACAAATACATGCAGCTATGCACACACTTAGTCGTAAAGGTTGAATGATATTATCGAAACCAAAAAGTGCAACTCATTAAAAAGTTGCGCTCCAAACGATTTGGAATTGCACTTTCCATGCCAGATTGTTTTCAATTCCATTTGTACAAACACTAATAGACAGGATACAAACAAAATGTCACCTTTTCAGACTCTTATGGGGGATGGAAATGACATTTACCTTCTCAAGGCGGCCTTAAGAGCCATGGTTCAAACCACTGCTTTTCCAATGCTTTTGACAAAATGAAGAGCTACGAAAATCGATGTTACATCCTCACACACAAATACAGCTGACGCCAAAAGAACTCGTGCCGTCTCTGCTGCCGCATGCCTCCAGGGTGAACGGAAGGGGAGAATGCAACCATTCAGAAATCAGTCCTAATGACAACGAGATCCACAGCTCAAGTAGCAAATCAGAGAATCAAAACCTGGCTGGTTCTGAGACAATTGCCTAATTCGATCGTTTGGAAATAATGGAAGGTGAAAATATCACGTCTCCGAGCTTCAAAGATGCTTGCAATGAGAGTCCGATGTTGTGAGACTTTGCACCGTCTGCGAGAACTAACCAGAGTTAGTTTTTCGGAAAAAAAAAAAACACCGCACACAACATCACCAGAGCAAACGTCTGAGGTATGCACTAAACCTGACTGGGATGAAGGCAAGAGGGAAGGAGAGACTGTTCTATGACCTACATGTGAAGTCAAAACTAGCACACACAGTTTCTCCTACCTATCCGCTACAACTCGTCCATGCATGAACTGATCGCGCCACGGCGATGGAGAGTGACGTTCATCCCTGCATCTCTCCCTGTGTCTAATTTAAATTTATAACCATGAATATTTTGGTCATAAGCAGCTGCCAACTTCATTGATTGCATCAAAAGAAACGTCAGTTAGCGAAGCTGGACTTGTCGACGTTATTCACCAGAAGTGTCAGTTCTTCACTTCCTCGAGTTTGAGGATGCATCTAAGACTTTTTTTTTTTTCTCTCCACCTCTCTCTCTGTATGCTTTGCTACTATTTCACTTTTTTTGCCATCTTCTGAAAGGTTCAACTCCCAATCTCTATGCAAATGGATTCTCACTTGATACAGCACATCTTTACAATAGGTGGGAAAGGGGTGACGGTGGTGTGCAATGGTTGGGGAAGAGGTAAGGTTAAAGAGGATGAAGCTAGGAGTAAATTGCAGCAAAGGCATTGTTGTTTTTAAGAAAATGGTTGGTGGGCACAATGTGAATATTGAAATGTTTGGAACTGGTAATGCACCAAAGTATCGTAGCCCACTGCAGATGGTTGAATTGAGGCATCGGACCCCCCACTGAATTTTGACCAATGTTGCAGACCGTTCTAAGCTGCTCTTTTTCAGATGCATTTGCATTTTGCTACATTCATGTAATTTCAGTCAAAAATGTAGAATACATTAATGAATGTTTAGCAGAGAAAAGAATGGATTTGGAAAAAAAGAGGAGGGCAAGTTTTAAGGGTTTGTTTCGTTGCATTTTGATGAAGATAAATATCGGAAAAAAAGCTAACAATTTACCTTTGGCTGTCATTGTAGTGAGGAGCAGTTCCAGACCCTGACATCACAGCCACAGAACAAATGTTAGCTAGATTGCATGACAGTCCCCCCTTCCCTCCCCTTTCCACCTTCCCCAACCTCCAAAAAGTTATCAGATCTACCAATCCAAAGCTGTTTCTGTCTTCCACAAAATTCCACAGAAAGTCACCACAACAGAGACAAAAAAGGAAAAGATTGATGAAGAGATGCGAGGAATCCATCTCATAAATTGAAATGAGTGTAACGTCCTCCGGTTGTCGTGGCAACAGTCTTGCACCCATATCATGAGAGATTGATTAGCCACGTTTTTATCGCCCTCAGCTCACATTACTGTATTGAAGAAACACACTACCAATCATCGCGATTTCTGGGACAGGATATAAACAATGAAATTAAGACTGGAAGTGGTACATGGAGTTCCAACTACCTGGCTATCACATTTCTTTGAATGTCATCAAACTTTGGGAGAATAATTTTCCCCTTTTTTCTACTCAGTATTTCTCACCATTGACTTATGATAAGTCAAAAGTAGGTTGAGGACCTGATTAAAGGCAATCATACTGTGCCTATAGACAGCATGTACAAAATAAAGTAGCTTTGAAATTGTTATGAAAATAGCAGTTTTATCCTCAAAAGTTTGCTGTAATCTCACAAAGGCAGTTCTCCTTCTTGTCTTAGTCAAGTGCTGTTATTGACATAAAAATTAGTCTACAATTTCCAAACTGGCTTGAAAATACATTCATGTTACACCTTGCTACTATTGCTGAAATGTTACTATCTGTTGACGTCACAATTTTGCATACTTAGCCAACGTTTGTTCATGATACAGCTGCGATACAGCTGTGAGACACTAATCTTCCTGCAAATTGGTCAATCTTAAACAGATTTTGATGGAATTTGTTGTGCTATTTTTAATATTTTCAATGATTAATGCACCTAATATACCAAAGTGTCATTTACAAGTAACATGACCTTCAATGTTTTCTTTTGCACACACATCAGAACCAGAGGTTGGGTGGGAGACAGAAGAAGGGAATGAGAAGAAAAAACATAAGAAATGATAACTGCAAGGTAAATTACCTAATAAAGAAACCAACTGTATGAACAGTAGAACACATGCTCAGTGAAAAGTGCAAAGCTATTTACATTGCCACAAAACATACAGGATACCTTTAAAAATGTAAAAAACATTTGTTTATGTAGAGTTATTAGTTTGGATGAAAACACCTGGAAGACTTTTTGCAATGGTAAATATACAGAAGGAAGAGGTTATGGATGATAGGGACCAAGAGGGGAGGAAGGGTAACATTCTGTGGCATTCGAGGTAGATGCAGTGAGGGCATAAGCACAGATGACACAGCCAGATGGGGTGATGAATCGATGAGGAATTGCAAAAATGCCACAATTTTTAAGAACCAACATACCTCCTGCACTGGCAAAAAGGTTCATTGGCACTGAAACAGAGGCTCTGACTTCGTTGTGTACACCGTTGCCGTTGCTGCTTTTGTTCATGGTATCGCTCTTGTCCAGGGCAACATCCGACGTGTGTCTTCTCATCTGCGATTCCTGAGGTGTGAATCCATTGCTGGCCAGACCCTCTCGTGGGATTGCAGTCTGCGTAAAGAGGGATGGAAACGAAAAGAATTTAGACAAAATTGAGAGAAAAAAAAAAGAATTGGAAAAAATGGCAACAATTCCGGATGACGAGAACAGATGACAAGAAAGGACCAAAAAAAAAGGCATGGGGGAAAAGAAAATAGATCAACCCTAATCCAATACTCCTAAGTCGAGCAATCATTCATTTTGACTTTAATTGGGTTGAAGCCGATAACGGATACATTGCAGTAAGGTTGGTTAATTATTCTGTACAGTGAAATAACGATGATCCATTAATGTGTCATCATCATCAGGTAAGATGGATACCATGGATGTGACGAAGAAGAACACATGACAAATTATTCACAGGAGACGGCTTCACAAGGAGGGAGAAAACACAAACATGGATCGTTATGGGTAGAACACCTCCACTGTTTTGACTGACTTAACTGGCAATCTGCATAATCTCTCCAACTTAGATTAAACCAAATCCCATAAAAAAAAAAATCCGCAAAAAGTGAGATGGAGTCTCCGGCAGACTGGAAACATGAGAGGGCAGCAGAGGGGNNGGGGGGGGGGAGGAGGAGGAATACAGCTGGAAGTGGTTCACAGGCAGTACCAACAGAATACCAGAAACAACAAGACATGGCAGGTTGTGAATGAATGAGCTACGGATACGGATAAGTGAGGAGTGTGTTGTAAATGTACATTGCTGAGCTTTTTAATTTGATTCTCTAAGAAAAAGGAACAGTCAGACATGTCAGAGGTCAAACTGTGAACCAACATCTTTCACTGCACCTTCCATTACACTTAAAAGTAAAAGAATCTCTCAAAGACTGAACATGTCTCTCAAAGCTCGGGTCATGTTTGAAGAGGGAATGTCGAACATACACGGATGCCATCACTGCCATCGAAACTTGGAGGTGTCATTGGTGTCAATGGATCCGGGAGGAAGGAGGAAGAAAGTGTTGACAGTAGGGAGGAACTGCAGGCTTCACATCTTGAGGCTGTGGATTGCAGCTGATGCATGCCCAGTCACATTATCAGATGGAAGGGGGTTTGGAGGGCAAGAATCATACCACAGTGGAAAATTCTAACAAGAGCAGATAAAGAAGACAAGATGCAGACCATCATCATCACAACACCCTACCTGACATGAACCACCAACCAGATTTAAAGGTCCCAATGAAAATTCAGTGTGCTCACTCGCTAGAGACACAACCTCCTTAGAACTGTCATCTTCATTAGAACTGCATCTTAGAACTGTTGTCTTTGTGTCTGTAAACTTGTGCCAATATGGACTTTTGTACTATTCCAATATGCTAGTTTCTTAAATATGCATGGTCACCTTCATCCTGTGTTTCTCACATTATAAGACTAGCTGAAGTGCTAGCATCTTTCTCCAAAGATATTAAAGGGGAAATCTGGGCAAAGAACACATCATCTTACTTATTTAAGCCATCTGAAACCACTTTTGTTCATATTCTTGACGTTTAGAAATGAACGCAACAGAGCTTCTAAAACTATGCATAGAGACGAAGGGTGCGGCCATTATTATGTAATTGACCGTGATCTCTGTGATTTGTGACGTAGGCAATGTCCAACACTGATTCATGGCAACTACTCTGATTGTCCCAGATAATGAGTAATTAGATGATTTATTGCCCTGTTTTTGGAAAGGATTACTTTTGATTCCTTTGTACCTAGTAAAGAAAACATTTTCCTTATCTTTGAGCTATTTGTCCGATCGGTCTGCGATGCATATTGTGGTCTTTTGATGGGAAATTCTTCTCATGTGTTCAGTTGACCCATTCAATCTCGAGACAGCCACATTATGTTCTGTACTAATTACTTAAAGAAACCAGGTAGATCACCGTGAATCAAAGCTGGGCGTCTACGTCACAAAACACAGAACTCGCGGTCCATTACAAAATAATGACTGCAGTCTATGTATGTACTGTATGCATAGTGTTAGAACTCAAGTTGGGCAGGAAGTTCTAACATGTCGTGTTTTCTATGAGAAGTTCATTTCTACAAATCAAGAATATGAATGAAAATGGTTTGAGATGGCTTAACTAAGTCAGAAGACATGTTCCTTGCCCAGAATTCCCCTTTAAACTCTTGCTTGTTTCCTACATACATCAAACGTTTCCTACATAGACCTATACCAACAATTTTGATGTTTTAAGGATATTCAACGGCGTAAATTTGAAAACTTATCTTTAATGGGGATCGAATGCTACTTTACCAGCACATATAGTGTTCCCTACAACTCACTGGAGTATGCGCATTAGTGAAGCAAGAGGTAAGGTGTATGGCTACGATGTGAATACTGGACATCATCTGTAGACAAATTCATCAGTAATGAATTCCAAGATATTTGTTTAGTTCTGACTGACCGCAGTATTGCATACAGATAATAGCACATCAAAATTGATTGAAATGGAACTGAAATGGAAGTTGTTGAATGCTTTTATAATAAGTAAGTACTCAGAAAATTAAATCAAATAATATGTGCAGGGGGCATAGTCTCCTCCCCCCACTCTTTGCTCCAGATAAAAGCTCAATCACTGTGCAATTAAGAAAAGTAGAAAAGGATCTCAAGACTCACAGCTGTTGGTCGGCCAGAGAAAGGTTTGATGCTCAGTCTTGACTTCCCACTCTTTCTCCTGAATGCATCACGCACATCCTGGAAAAAAACAAAGGGGAATGAGTTACAAAAAACTGGAAGGAGAGCTAAACCTATGAAGGGTGTGTGACAGTTTGCACACAAGTACATCTGAAGAAGATGGTTCACAGAACTTTTAAAAACACTACCAGGTGTGGAATCTGACACTTTGGTTCAGTCCACAGTTCTGTTGACAAAAACATAAATAATACATCTCCTTGGGATCGTCTGAATAAATGATAGCATCAATACTTGATTTGATTACGACAATCGCAAAAAAAAAATCCTTTTGAAAACGAGCTCAGTCTTTGAGAACATTTCAAAATCTGGTGCCTAATTTGACCATTCAATTATGATTACAAATGGAAGGAAGATGTCTTATTTCAGAGCTTGGATTCGCAGGACCCGTCCGTATGAGGATAAAAACAGCAAAACTGGTATTAAAAGCGAGAATAAGACGATGTTTCTGCTAGTGAATGCCAGCCTACCTGTTTCTTGCTCTATCCAATGTAGATTTAACTTTGTGTTTATACTTCCATATTGTAGACACACACAACAGACGCAGTTTTCTATCTCACAAAAAGTGAAGATTTTTTAAGAAATCCATTGCTGACAAAAACCTTTTTGTATAAACAAAGACCTTTTTAGTGATTTGGTGACCTTAACATTGAACTGACATATGGTGGCCAATCTTCTTCATCTTTTTAAATTAAAACCATAAATTTATCAAAAACAGAGACTGGTTTCATGAAACAAAAGCAGCAGTAACACAAACATTACCAAAGTAAAGGTGTGATATTATTTAGGGAAGACACTTGGTCCACTGGTATATTCATAGGTGGTAGACAAAAAACTAGTCCTGATTTGGACTAAACTCAGTAATTTAGAGGCAGTATCCACTGTTTTTACACCAGTTGACTTATATATGCACTATACTGTACATGTGTAAATGACAAGTGAGGGCAGAGTAATTGACAAAGCTGTTGAAACACGTCAGTGAGGAGAGAAGTATCTTCCTGTCAGAAGTTTACATTACCATTTACCTTTAATACACTTTGCAAACTTCTGGAGTAACCTTTCAATGTGTCTTTCATTCATCTGAATTACGATGTGAATTACTTTGTCAAAGATACTGCTGTGTGATGCCGTACAGTACGTAACACATGGTCTCTCAACAGCATGAACACTGTTCCTAGCATGGTATATTAAATGAGTTCAGTTAATACATCGAGACCTACGAACACTCTGCTGACAATAAACTTAAGTATTCTCCAAGGGCAGAATACTTTCTGCTCACTTAAACTTTAAACCAACTGACTATTATTAAAGCAGAATTCCATTCGAATTGTAAAGACAAAACATACGTTAGACAAAAAAGGGGAAGGGGCTGCCAATGCATAACATATTGTGCAGAAAACTTAAGTTACAAAGTACAAGAAAAACAAAGGAATATTCTTCAAGGATATGACTCAACAAGTGAAAAGTTCTTTCAATATCTAAAATGAATTTTGATTAAATATTTACGAGGGGCCTTCATCGATGACTCATACACTTTAATAAATAGATGTACGTCTTCAAAATTATTTAAAGGGAGACAAAGCTCAATAGTAAGCACAATCAGCATACACACACTCGCACATGCACGCACGCACACACATGC
>VJOZ01028195.1:0-10738 GCA_009801055.1 Stichopus horrens
CTGATCTACCCCGATGGGTGTATCAAAATCGGTGGATCTTGATCTTGAGTGAGTGTTGTTGATCCGCGTTCCCATTAGAGTTTGATCTAGCGCGGTAGATCTTGATCCACTGCGCTCACTCAAATGGGAACACAGCTCAAGATCACCATTATGGAGAACGCTTCCCGGAGACCCTGTTTTTGGCCCAAACAGGGAAGATTGAATATTCACACGAATTCTTAATAGTATATCCCTACTGCATGGTCTAAGGTCATGGTCAAATTCTCTCTCTAGTTATTGAGTGTAACTTAAGTATCTTTGATGCGGAGTGATCAAACAGATTTAATCTAAGTCACGGCCAGTGATGCAACTGCATCGACAATCATACATAGTGCGGATCAGGGATCTACCGATAATTGGATCAGACATTGGATCAGGAGGATGTTCACCACTAAAACATTGGATAGTGGTGAACATCATCACAAACATTGGGTCGGCGAAAGTTTAATAGTTACTGATGTTTCCTGACTTTCGGCAATCACGGACATATAGTTTCATCGGGGAATGCGTCGATCCAACGAGCCACTATGGGACTTGAGAAATGCCCTATGAAGTTTATTCTCCATGAAAAAAGGTGCACATGTACCTCTGAAATTTGGGATAATGTTGCAATCGTGAGAAAAGCACTCCAGAGGCTACATCATACACAAAAGAAAATTTTTCAGGAGGGAATATGATTGATAGCAAACATATCAGACGAAATATCGACTGCTAATCTGATAAATGCATCGGCCATCAGATCCCCAGAGAAACCCCACGTTGTTTAATCCCTGGCTGGAATGGTCATTTTAATTTAGGTGCACTTATGGATGAAACTAGGGGCATTGACTGATTGTAGAAAAAGCTATTACTTAGTAGCAAATTTACTCCAGTGGATTCCAAGGGCACCACATCAGCATGGGCTGGTATGTCCCTCGTTGAGATAACGTGTTTACAGTGCTTCCACAATTTGACCTCCAGTGACCCCAACGCACTTTCACTTCGACTCAAAATACTAGGGATCATCTACTCTATAGTGGGGCATCCACACGCCATGTTAATATCCCTAAATATTACCCTTCTTGAGATATCGTCTTTNNCCCAAAAAAAAAAAAACCAGAAAGAAACAAGAATACAATTGGAGGGGAACAATGCAACAACTGACAGTGTTCTGTAAAATGTTACTGTAGGAATATTACAAAAGGGTAAAAAAAATAAGAGAATCACCTTCTTTGATAATAATGTTGGTTCTTCTCTGAGTTTTTCGTTCACCTCCAGTAACTTCCCGGGGAGGCAGCTTCTCAGGGTGTAATTGGTGTTCTCCGAGCAACGAACGAGGCATATAGGAGATAGGTCCGTCAACCACTGAGCCCCCTAGTGATGCAAAGAATGAGCAAAGTATATTTAAATACATCTTTGTTTCCACACAATGGTTTCTTCCTGAGGATAAAATTAGGTTAGGTTGCCTTACATTCAGACGTTTGAACATTATTTTGTTATTTAAGCACTGGGTTATGCACAAAATTACAAACCTTTAATACCTGGCTTGCTTATTTACGAATGACCTTATGCATCTACCTCAAAACAACACAGCACGCAAAAACTTACAATACCAGGTGAGCCAGTGGCTTGCCATCTACTCTGCCAGCCTTCCCAGTTGACTCACTTGTTGTTGAAAGTTTTGGAGTGCAGTTGTTGTGTTGAGATGGTAAGTGAGGAGTGAGGTAAATAGGGAGTAAAGAGAACAGTGATAATTTCTACTTTTCTACTGTAATTATCAACTGCTCTCATGTTCTCAGTTAGGTGGGGATTGGGAGAGAAGGCTGAGAATATTCCTCTTGTAGTGGCATCCATACTCCAGATTACTTCAATGATCCTCAGTCATAAAGTTGTAGATTTCTTTTCAACTTTAAGGGGAGAGTGGTTTGAATGATGAAAAGCTTATAAGATGAGCACGCCAAACATGTACAGTGAGCAAGAAGATGGGTGGGATCCAAGGGTTGGCCTCAGGGCCGCTGGTTGGGTCCAGGGGGAAAGCCCTGGTAGTGGTCCAGGGGACGAAGTCACCTAAAAGCTCTTGGGATTTCATGCAGCGGAGGCCCCAGGAATACTGCTTTAAGGGGTCAATTTCCTGGGTAATATCTTGGACTATTGACATACATGTAGGAAGGCTCTCTTGAGCACTTGCACTGGAGGACTGAAATTGAACAAGAGCAACAATGCACTGTATTTGTTTAAAACAGTTATCAACTCATATAGGGTTTTCCGCAGCAACTAGAATTTAAAATTCGGAGAATTTGGAGATAACCAGAAAACCAGTTCCTGGGAGAATCCCGCAAAGGTTAAATCATATGCTGGTCTTGAGTACTTTAGTGAATATGTCAGACTACCAAGCTTAAATGACAGAAGCTTATAGAGTAGTATGTGAATTTTATGGTTCAAAAGGTTTTGAGAATGATGTAAAAAGTGCAGGAACTTTCTGATGTAGCATTCCTGGACTGCATTATATTATGCACATAGGTACTTCAGATAAACACCTATAATCACATTATGTTTAAAGGGATGAATATATGAACTTGCCAGCAAAAAAATACCAGCAAACACATATCAGTAGACTGAACATTAGAGGGATGATTACGTTGACCATCCTAGTCAAATATTGGTACAAATATCTCCCATCCTTCCCCAGATCTATGCCGCCTACGATGATTCTAGGGAGTTTCTAGAAGATAGTGAAGGAGGTGAGGGGGGGGGCTGGGAGGTTTGACTTGACATGAACAAAGTGACAAGTTCCATCAGACAGACTACTAGAAAATCTGGGAAAGAAATATTTTAAATCTTTATAAATGCAAGCTAGCTGTGGCTGTCTCACTGTTTCATCACACACACTGCTCATTGCTGTCTAGACTGGTTTTGCTGCAATCAAAATCTCTTCAGTTCAAGATATTACTCATTTGAGGAGCAGAAAATAGAAAACTTTACATCAACTTCATGCCACAATCAGATGGGTTCCCTTAGCATACAGCACAGAAGTAGATGGGATACTTTACTGGACAAGTCCGTTAGTTCTGACATACGTTCAGGTTCACTTTTGACCAGATACCTGTTGGTTACCTAGCCTGCATACATGTAGTACGTCAGTCGCTTTGCATGATTAGATCCTCAGGGAAAATGATATGAAGCAGTTTTTTTTTAAATTCCAGACAACAACATTTGAGATTCATGTTCATGGTTTTTAATGCAATATCATGCCTGAAGCTTAGAGTGCATTGCAATCCATTGACACACTTGAGCTTCTTGAATTCTGCAGCGAAATTTTCAATTTTCTGGTTGCCCTGTAGTGATGTTGAGAACTCCCACCCCCGCATCCCACAGATTTAAAGGTACTGTCAGTGAGACAATGTCAGGCAAAACATTTATACCTCACTGTTATTACTGATTTAACTGTGCTTTAAGGGAAAATAAGAAAAAGAAAATAAGTAGTTTGAGGAATTAAGTTTCCTCATCACCTTCTGCATGATTTTTTGTTCCCATCACTTAGATCCTTTTCTTGCCCACTCTCAAAAATAAAATGATCTACTGAAAAGGTCTTGTTCTGATCACAGAAATTGTCTCTTCAAGTCCTCAGATCTGTGTGCAACATACAGTGGCAGTCATCAACACAGTGCTGTAGTGTAATGCAAGTATGATCTAACACATTGCTACCTTGATGAGCTATACAAAATGCAACTGAAATGACACTACTCAAATGAGATTGAAAGCAACAATGTTTCAAAACAGAAATCAAATTAAAAAAAATAAATAAATAAATAAAAAAAAAACAATGATTTCTTTGTCTTTCAGTCTCTTCCATATTTATTAATTTTTTTTACCTCTTGCCAGCTTAGATTCACATTTCAAGACTATGAAAAGTTAAAGTGACATGCACAGGAACGATAGGGGCAGTATCCATTAGCAACTTGAGCATGCACTTTTTTTCATAAGCAAGCGAGATACTCTCTTACAGTTGAATATCTACAGTCTCACACTCCAAATACGTGTGGATATGAATATCATTAACGTGCCATGGGTGTAGAGCACGTTTTGTGCACAAAAGAACTACCAGGCTTTAGAGCAGGTAGTGCAAAAAACTGAAGTGGACACTGCCCTCAATATTTGGACATGTGGTCCCTCTAATGAAAAATATCAATGGCACTACTAAACGAGTTTAAACTACTCAGTGATAGCGGAAGAAAACTTTCCCTTTCAAAGAAAGAGGGTGGGGGGAGAGGCTATGAACAAGATGTAAATAAGACAGGAGTAAAGATCAACATCTTCAGACTGTGTGTCTAATGCAGCCTTCATGAGGGTTAAAGCTAGAACAATTTTAGTGGTGGCAAATTACCCAACGCAAAGAGCGGGAGTGGGGCAGCCAGAATCTTATGCCTCATGGGTGGAGGTCCGCGGGGTCACTCAAGGGCCCTTGGTAGGTGTCCAGAGGGCAAAGCCCTCTGAAGCCTGAGGGTTTTCTAGGCTTTTTATGAGTCTTAAGGTTTTATTAACATCAAAGTTGTAACAATATTTTACATTAAGATACTCTCAAAGTGTTAATGTCACAGTTTTAGGAAATTTGTCATTTGCATGTGTTTTATGAGAAAAATTTTGAGCTGTATTATCGATCACTCAGTAGTCTGGGGTATGTTTTGAGTAGTGAGCACTACCCATGGCCATTTATCAAAACCCTGTTCTTCATCATCCCTTGTTCCTCCTCTTGAAACCATCATCCTGAATCTTGTCAAAAAGAGGAGAAGGAAGGAAAAGGAAAGAAGACCAAAAAATTGATGAATGACACGAAAACGTTCATGATCTGAGCATTTAAGTGGAAAGTAGGCATGATAAAGTTTGTCTTCCTTTTACCTTTGTGTCCCTCGTATAACCTCCCTCCTAGCACTGGTGTCCACCTGCAGTGCATTTTGATCACAAATTGCCATGAGTCGTGAGCAGATGATTACTGAGGAAATCTACGATGTACTGTGGCCTATTTTTGCTATTAATATTGACGTCACGCAAGATTTCATTTTAAGGCATGCAGAGCTATCTTTAACCGAGTTCCTGTTTTGCATGGTTGTTCTAGCACCCTCAAAATACATGCCGTCATTCATACGAACACATTCCCGTTTATATCGACTTTGTCTGGAGAGAGGAAGTGGCAGTTTACATTGTACCCTAAATGCTATTGTAGGTTCATTTGTTTTTCAGAGGGACCACATTCATGAAACGCAATTTATTTCTGATTTCTCACCATGCACATTTACTTCCAAACCACAGAAATTGAATCCAAGTCAGTACAGCACTCCTGCCAGTATTTTACTGTATAAACAGTTTGATCGGCAAAGAGCTTGGAAATCAAAAACCAAAATACGAAAAAAAAAAAATGTTGTTTGGCTGGTTTGAGCCGGCAGTGCTTTTGGCATCGGGAGTAGAGTATTTGCAATCTCTGGAAGGGCACAGCAACTTGTTACCCTTAGGACAAGGAAATTCAAACAGGTGAATTTTAAATAATTTCACGTAAATATGTTTGTTTTTTTGAAACCAGGTCTCTGTGCAATAGCGAGAATGTGGAGGGGCACATGTAGCTGGAGTGCAGGGAATTCAGAACGGGTGTCACAGCCCGACTGTGCAGGGTGAGAGATGTACAAAGTCATACATGTGTGACAGCTGTTGGATGTTGACCAGGTGAGAAAAGATGCCCAGCATCTGATCAAATTCATCATGAATGAACTGAAAGGTGGTCACTGTGTCCAGGTGATCCATCCAGGCTTTCCCTGAGCAGGGGTTGTGAGGTCAATACCGACCAATAAAATGAAATTCTGACATACCAACTGGCATCATCATACAGTCAAAATTAAAATAACAATAATACAAGCCATTGTCATAACAAGTCGAAAGTCTCCAGGGTTTCTGAGTTAAAGCCAGGGACATCCACATGCCTGACTTGAAAAATATTTTGGAAGGAAAAAAAAAATTCCACCCTGATGGATGCGAGCTTGGGGACATAGTAACTGAACTCCACACATATTTCAGCAGTCCCTGCGGGCACCTTTAGTGAGTGCCTGAATCATATTTTAGTGAATAGTTTTCCTTTCTGTGGCAGGACTGAGTAATGCTGAACTGTTTTACACCATCAACCACTTAATGTGGTGAGCAAATGCTGCTGACAGTCAAGACAACATAATTTCGCATCTTTTGCTCTGACAATAGCAGACACTTGGTGTACACTCATACTGCCTTAAATGTTCTGAAATGTATGGCAATTTCGAAACAGGCTGAAGTTAGACCTTCAAGCACATTTCACATTCTGCACAACCGCCAGCTGATTACATCTGGCAGGGTTGGCCAGCACTGCTGATCTCAGCTACAACCCTGTTCTTCATTGCACAATGCAAATAACTAAGTGACCCTGCATGGGAATAGGAATTCCCAATTGGTATTCAATTTATGGTCACTTTTATGCCTGAACAGACTGTACTTAATTCACAAAATGATAGAAATATGACAGGAGAATCTGTTTTTTTGAGTTAACATTCTAAGATTTTGTGTGCTCCTTCTCATTACGCTGTTTGCAGGACGTGGAGCATCACAGTGGTGCTGCTCTGCTGACTCCTGCCAGGGCATTGCCCCTGACCATACCCCAGCAGGGATCCTGGTGTGAGTCTCTGGACCCCACCAGAAGTGGCGAGTCCCTTCCTTGGACGCTAGGACCAAACTTTGTCTGGTTAAAACCCTATGTACACACAAATGGTATCTTGATTACAAAGAGTACAAATTTGCAACCACCACTGACACCTGTCTCTACTTGATATACCGTGTTTACAAGCCATGTTGTAACATTACACAAAAGCACACACATGCACGCATATGCCAGTCAACATTACACATGCAGAAACTTCGTTGAATTTTGCCCTGTTGTTGCTTCCTGGTTCCAATTCTTGATAAGACACTCCCTTCTCTGAGAACTTAAGAAATCTGTAGGAAATCTCTCTGAGGACCTGAAATTCACTTGATCACATATAGATTCCTCACCTACTTTCATGAAGGAATAAACAACATACTAAGAAGTACCACAGGTCAAAAGAGAGTGAACAATCCCACGCTTATGAGCATTAAACCTGAACTTCTGAAATAGGCTCTAGTATCATCAACGAATTTGTTCCTGCTAAACGTAGAAAAAGGAATATTTAAACGGTAGTGTTGTTACATTTGTTTCATGTATAACATAAACCCTATTGACATTTTTATCTCTTTAGCAAGTAAAAAATGTTACTTTTATGCAAGTTAAAAAGTTGCCTTAGGGGAGGGTACCATACAGCCAGCGCCTAGACCAACTCAAATGAATTACCAGAGCGCTTTTCACCTTTTGCACCAAATTACAACGGCGCTTTCACTGTTAAGCTAGTACAGTTTCTTTGGTTTACAATTTAAATTAAATTACATTAAAGTACACATTTACATCACATTTGAAGGCCAAACGGCGATCATTGTTGGCACTTTACCATGAGCAGTGCTAGACATTAGTCTCACATGGGCTCTTTGTAATGTATTTTAACACAAAAGGCTAACATATGGTTAGGAATATGCAATCTCTCTACTTCAAGACTGAGTACATGCAGCTTACAACAAGAGGAAAGTGTCATTTCTGGCCATCTTGTAGTTTGCAAAGCCAAAAAAAAATTTTCGTATGCTCCGTCCGTGCAAACCAATGGTGGTGCTCCACTTTTCTACTGGAAACGCACTAGGTTGAGCATGGCCGTGATCTGAGGAAATTTTATCACCATATCAGGTCAGGCACATGGTCATTATGACTTAAGTATGCTACATTTGTGTCCGAAGCTGTAAATCCATAATGGTGTCAATTGTCAGTTCATGCATTAGCACAGCTTGTAGAATTTTGTTTCCACTGTAACATTGGAAAACAGTGGCCAGGCTCTTTAAAAAGTTATTTATTCCACTACCTGCTAGGAAAAATTTGAGGGTTAATTCTCCCCAGGATGTGTAGCTCATCAAATTCTCTTACTCTCTCTTTTTCAGTAATGTATAAAAGATTACCTGCACCTGTAGGGTAAGAAGCTCTACCTTTCAGTATGACCTCTGACCTGGTGTTAATACAACAAGCCAAAAACCAACAGACCAATGAAATCATAAAAACTGTGTCCAAGTTGAAGTGGTACTGTTCATGTATAAAAGAAATGAGGATTTCAGCTGGCAGTGACCATAATGAGATGAAAAGTATTATCTAGCATCAAAAATGGCAACATCTGACAAGGCATGATTGAGAACTGGATTCATCATCCGGTTATTGAAACTTGCCTACAAAAAGGTCTTTCAGGTTGGGATTTTACGTAAAAAAAAAAAAAGAAGAGTGAATCGACTGCGGAGGTTCAACCTTGTTCTCATAGACTTGAGACTTGACTTTTAACATTGCCCTTGTAAAGGGTCCAGGGTCCTTCAACATAGAAGACAGAAATTGATTTTGCTTTTTTTTTTTCTTTTTTTAATATGTAACACAATTCTATGAAGAGAAAGGAAACATTAACTCGACAGGCGACATATTCACGGCATTGTTGAAGTGTTAAACATGGAATCAAGTCATTACACAGTGTGATCAGCATACGGGCAAGCTGAGGTAATGTAATCAGCACCTCCTAGTGTCTATATATACTATGTGATGTAACAAATTCACAGTGTGACCTAATGGTCCTTTACTGTTACGGGGAATCCATTCTAGAATCAATAGAAATAATCTCCATTACATGAGTATTAAGTGAAGAAACAGGTTTATGTACTTCTATGTCTTTCACTTTGCAGACTAAATGAAGACATCTGGTGACAGCGTCAGTAAGTCCCATTGCATGTGATATTGACACCCTATATGCCAGATCAAAAGAAACAATGACGCCAACAAATAGATTTCAAAAAGGCTGTAAAATGGCATGGCTGGGTGCAGTCTAATTTGCATGTTACAGTCAGAACAGTAGCAGCATGTTTAGTGTATACCAAAGCAACAAGTGCAGTGGGTTGGCTTACTGATACATTAACAGAACATGAACATTTTACATGGACAGTGAATGGTCTGAGTCTGGAAGGAGAGTGAGAAGGTGGGAACACCGTCCTAGGAGAGAGGTCTGAGGAAATTTTGCTAACATTGGGTGGACTGGATGGAAAATGGTGTTAAATTTGATGCTAGATTTGCATTGATCTCCACAAATTTCTACTGTTAATTTTCTTTTTTATCTTACTCAGTCAAATATTCATTCATCGCCTTGAGTAATTCAGAATGACGGGATAAAGTAGGTGTACAATTCTGACAATACTAGCAGGCTTACAAACCCACCACCCCTCATCTGCCCCAATGCTGTCTCATCCATGCCAGCAAAATAAATTTCAAAAAGATCCAAGATGGACGCAAATAGGGATTATAAAGTATCTGTTGTTCAAAACAATAAAATTGCTCCAAAATGCACGAAATGAACCAAAAATGTTTATCTGTCAAAACAGTCTGAGAATAAAGATGGCTGCCTGATGAGGAAGGAACTATTTTGCAGTTCCTTCACAATTTGTTTTCTTTAACCAGCACATTACGGATGCGACTCATATCTGCAAGTGTATCGTTATTATGTCGGTTTTGGTGCAAAATCAGAATTAATACTGCCAGCCTGATTCTCTACACTGAGCCGATAATACTCTTTTTCGTTACATACCCTTAAATCTTCACAGGGACTTGCAGAAATTTATTCCAGCATAAGTCAACCTTAAATCTTCACAGGGACTTGCAGAAATTTATTCAAGCATAAGTCAACCTATAGGGACAGGAAGAGAGGGGCAACCCCCCCCCTTCCACTAGCTTTGTCTTACCACAGCATCCACAGGGTACTCCAACGGTAGCTACTGCGGAGTAACGACAGCGATAGACCAGTACAGCCAACTTTATCACAGTTTCTAAAGTATGACTGTGACACAGTCACAGGTTCACAGTCATCATTTCTTTTAATAGAAGCATTTCAAACATGCCACCGAGGACAGTCAACAGGCTCTGACATGATTACATTTAAACATTCTTTTTGAAGCAAAAACAAAGATTGCCCGAGCCATGGAGGTATGTTATTTCCTCAGCCAGTGAACTTTAAAGAGCAAAAAAAAAAAATTTCAGAAATATCTGAAGAGGGAAAGCGCCATGAAGACGTCAGTGAATGATGATTTCTCCTTCATGATTGAGGATTGTCACACAGTGGCTATTAAGGGATCACCAAACACTTCCTTTCAGAAAAGCTTTTTAAAACACATTTTTTTATTACCCTCATGTAAATGTTGTGATTGGAAAGATGAATGCTGAGAAATTGATCAAGTAAGGTCACTTGTTGACTATTGCTCACGAGTGCAGACCTGCCATAAATAGCAATCTTTCTTGATTGAGACAATGATATTTTACAATGCAAGAAGATTTGGTCAAAATCTTTGCAGCAAATAATTTGCCTTGCACTATTGAGCACATCATCATGGGAAGGTGTTGCATGCCCCAATCATGTTTTGATCCAAAACAATGAGTGAAGGCATATTTAAGCTACATTTTTGGGGTCATGTGAGGCATAAAAGGAAAACCAGAAAGCCAAAAGGCTTAGTGATTCCTTGCCTCATGATATAAATTGTAACAAACATGAATTGCCCACAAGACAAGCATGAGATC
>VJOZ01028205.1:0-14125 GCA_009801055.1 Stichopus horrens
TACGTGCATGTAACAAAAACTGTAGCAGAGTTGATCAAATGCATTCTTTAAGACAAACTTATCCTCTCCCCATACATTTTTTTTTTGTCTCCTCTCAACCAATGGTCATCTTCATACCATTTTTATCATCTTCATCCCCTCACCACCCTTTCCTGTGTCATTTTCAAATCTGTACTAAAACTGGCATTTTTGTCTGGCATCATGTCAGTGTTCTCTCACATAAAATTCTGCAAGAATAAAAAAGTCCTTTCACTCGGAGACATTTTCCTCCTTGGCTGTTTTTTTTTTTTTTATGCAGTTTACAGATTTTTTTTTTTAATTCTCTCTCACTGCAACTTTTGTCGGTGACATAAATTCCAAGACATAAATTCAGTGACATAAATTCCAAGTCTTCCACTACAAGGAAAACATTAAAATTTTACTTTTCTGATAATTTATGTCACAGCAGACAATAAAAGTGAGGTGTACTGTATTAAGCTGGCAAGAAATTCAATGCTGCACTGATGCACTGACTAATCAAAGTCAGATAATAATACTAAGACTAAAAGAATTAAGACATACTGTAGGTTCATTAAACTGATCAAAATTAAACCATTTCTGCTACAAGTGGCCTTCAGAGCAATTTGATTAGACTGTAATGATATTTGTATGTATGTGTCATGTGTGCATGTGTGTGTGCAATAAAAACTTTGTCAGCAATAAAGATAAGTAACAATCAAGGGGTTGTTTTTTTTTCTCTCACCTCTCTGCATCAACTGCAGGAATATTGTATCTGACATTTGTTACGTGTATGGGCGGCACAGAATGCACTCTATGAGGCTTATTAATGACGGCATGTTTTCCAGTCTTTGGTGCCGTCTGACATTTTGACAAATTTCTTGTGTAATTTCCACTCAACCAAAGGTTAACACAGTCACACTTGACAAGATGACAATGAAAGTAGCCTCTGATGAGAAGCATTCACCAATTAATAATGACTACAAGGCATAATATCGTGGTGAGAAGACGCAGGGTGACTTTCTAAAATGTTATGGCCAGTCAACTGTTTCACAATTTGTTTGCAACGTGTTGTTTTCCAAGGAGAGACGTGAGGCTGGAGCCGACGGCGGAATCGATGCAGAAAGTTCCCCGGCAGATGTTAGCGTGATCTTTGCTGAGATGGAGATCATGCCGTCAGTATACTTGGGGTGATGGTCACCTGCTTTAAATGTTATTCTTTAAAATTCACTGATTATCTTGTTTTGTTTTTTTAGCGAAAAAGAAGGGTGAAGACTGAAAATGTAGCATCTAGAATGTAACACCACAATCTCATGAAAATAGTGCACTGTGACAATGTAATTGTTGAGATGAAACAAGATTGTAATTTCATATTCAAATGCAACCTTTCAAAGGCATGATTAGCATACAGTACAGCTGTCACAGCAGACACGCCAAGGTTTTGGATAGCTAATCTAGCAGGAGGGGTTTTCTTGTTATTCATCATGCCAGTAATTATAATAATATGCAATCAACACGTTTGAAAATTTTCAGGGACCTATGCATGACTGTATACACTTCTGTTTGGTTCAGTTTTCACAGTGCATGCAAGTCAGTGAACCTGGGATAAAAAATTTACATGTTATTCTCTCCTGCTGGTGTGTCTATAGAATAGGCAATATTTATTTCTTGAACTGTTGTCAAACATGACGAGCAGAGAATAGCAGCAGACATTTGCAGGATTCCAAAGCCTTATACTGCTTCTTTGAACATTTAAAATGGTGACTGCCTTCTGGCACAGAGCTGTAATTATGATGTAGCTATTAAACATGACAGTATCAAACATTTACAACTTAAGACCTTACACCAGAGACCCTGTAGCAAAAACTCTTGTTAAATGTACAGCCTAAGGGTAACTCCATTATGTTGCAAAAAGTTTGAAGCACCTTCTTATGGCAAATTACTGACTGAAAGTGCAAATTTGCAGCTATTAGTCGTTACTTGTACCTAAATCGTTCTTTTTGTCTTCAGATTTACGTTTGTTCCAATCCTTCATCACACATTCAGAGAAGAGGGCACAATGGTTATGACGAGTTACATTTCGTAGGCAGTGCTGTAAATCACCACATTTCGATTAAATCTCCATAACTATCAAATAACAAACAGCAGTTGAAGGTCGATACTTTCACAGCTTCTTTCTACATTACTGGACCAGCAAGCACAGTACTGTCCATGTTACTTGTAGTAAAAACTCCCAATTTTGAGTTAACCCTATTATACATACTACCACTTGATGTGATCTTTATAATTTGATAAAGTCCTTTGTAGCATTTTAACAACAATACAGGCAAAACTAAGCCTGGTTTGCCGTATCTACCTCACATATTTGACTTTAAGAACCTCTGAAAATTCATTTTGTAAATAATTCTGCTGGTATTTTCAAGACAAAGTTCATTCCTGCCTATACCTCTTCATTCATTAAATCGCGCCTTCAGTTTTATCTCCACAGTCATGTTTTCAGTAACCTCAGAAGTTTGTACTACTAAATTCCTCATTACCCTCACAACTACTGATAACATTGACCTGTGAATGACTTCAGCCTTGTACCCTTAAGTCTTCCAATTACTCAGACAATCACGTTGAAATTGCACGAAATGAAAAGGGCCTAAAATACCTACCTTTCACTTTTCCGAGTAGTCTAAGAGCTGCAATTTCTGCGAAGGTGCAACCTCCTATGAAGTAAACCAGCACAACTTTTTCAAACTTCTGTGAAACAGCAGCACTACTCTGGACACTGCCTGTGAAGGGAAGAAAGATAGGTCCAAATTTCCACCTCCCATATGCCAAATTAAATTTTTGATGATTTGGAATAAGGGAAGTGGTTTTATGCATTTATAACGTGACCTATGACTTAAGATTTTATTGTGATCTTCAGCTCCAAACCAAGGTTGTTGAAAGAGAGATCTTTAGCTATATCTTCGGAGTGTATGGTAAATGTGTGATTTAGGCTCACGATCAAGAGCCTATGCTTAGCTGATGCACAGCATGCCTGAATATTGTTGAATTGCATTTAAGTTGTAATACTTACATCCTGCCTACTGGAACCATTCCACGAGACCTTTTTGCTTCACCCATATTGCTTAAACATGAAGATTTGACTGCAAATATTAAAAATTTCCATTTGCATTTAACAAAAAGCTGCATGCTAGACTTAATTTCAAAAGACGAAATTAACGAAAATTGCGCTACATATGAAGACCTATGAAGGCCAAAATTTAGGTTGCTAGGGTGAAGCATTGGGAAACCTTGAAGGAATACTAAGTTTAGCAGCACCACGATTGTGAGATACTGTGTTAAGACGCCTGTGACAAGTAATCCAACCCGTCACAAGAATATACTCTTGTTTGTTACTTGAAACTGCATGAATACTGCCAGGTAGAGGCCATACAAAGAAAGCAAGACAGAAAAGTACTGTAGACCAGAAAAATTATTCACCATTTACAAGGCTACCGATGCTCAACATGAAAGACAAAGTATAATTCACGCCGCCCACACCACAAAGGCGAACAAAGGCAAAAAAAGAATTAAACTAGGTTTGATTTTTGACATATTTTACAAGGTTTGCTGTTTGCATGAATTAGCATTTTCTTTTTTAATTTTATAATTACAAAAACATATCTGGTTCAATATCAGTAAAACATGTCAGTGAATTCATTCTAGAAATTGCTCTATATCATGCTAGCAGTACAATATGTGAACCACACCACATCCAATACATATGGCAGCAAAGTGAAGAGTGCTGTGCTTGCCTGCGACTGCACTTTCAATGTAGGTCACGAGATTGGTTTGTTTGTCTGCTCATAACAGGTCAGATTTCAGTGAAACAAGATATTCACTGTCTGTTGTATTCATCTAAGGCTGATGACTCTGAGCACTGAAAAAGCATCGAATGTTGATGATCAACTGATAACTGCTTCACCAACCAGTATAGTCATGACTATTTGCATATCAACCTGCAGCACGGAAGGAATCTGATCAAAACGGACAGCTCATGTCTCAAACAGAGATCAGTTATAATGACCAGAGTGCAGCAATACCACATCTTTTAAAAGGCGAAATATGAGTTGAAAATTTAGCAGTGTAAGTCACATTCCATAGAATAAGTTGCAGCCACTACAGATAACATTGTTTGAGCCTACTTTTGCATAGATGTCATCTAGATGAATATTCATATCCATTCCAATTTAGTCAGTTTGATTTCCAGTAATGGTGATTGACTGCTACGCTTTCTTAGAGAGTCCAAATTTTGTTGGACCAACAAAAATATGGAGACAATTTTCATATTCAAATATCTGGAAGATGAGTGCATAGTTCTCTTTCAGGTCTTGTGACAGGTGATGTTTTTCTCCACTTTCTCTTCAATAAAATGCTGCCGAAGAACAAAGCAGATGACGATGCAATCATCAGTACAACTCACACTCCAGCTTTAAACTTCATGCAAAATTTTCTCTGAAATTTTAGCATGCTGCACACCTTGGAACCATATCACAGGAAATTAACATGTATGTGATCAAGCGTAAGTAGCATTTTTGAAATGAGTATCTAAATACACCATGTACTTAATTAAAAGCACAATCTACAGAATAATTAATTACGTCTTGATTTATCAAATTCACCGTGATAAAACTCAACATACCTTTGACCGAAAGACCTCTGTGGTCCTCAAAGCATGGACCGGATAAATTTTTCTTCACATCCTCTAATCCTACCCAACCTCTCTTCATAAGAATCTTGAATGAAAAAAATACGACAATGCTCAATTAATTGCTGTAATTAACGGTCAATGAGAGCAAGGCAACGAAATGAGGAACGTTGCTAAACCTAATGCATGTATGCCATTAGTAATACTAATGTAAAAGCTCTCAGGCTAATGGACTCTAAGTCATCAAACACTGTAATTTCACTGATATTAAAGCACTTAATTTGAACAAATTTATCGTTCTTCTCCACTGAAGAACAGCTCAGACGTGTCTTGTCCTATTAATGAGTTACATGCCCGTTCTCGGTTCGTGAGCTACGGGGCACTTTTTCGCATTGGAATTACCATTTATGTGTTTACCACGGAGGGGTCGAGTTACAGCAGTTGAACTCAGAAATGTCAACCAATGTTAAATGGCAGACATGACAGTCAGATAAAATCCAATCCTTTATCAACGACCAAACATGCTTGGGATCTCTGCTTTCTAATAGAAGTATTTAGCTGAATAACAATCCAGCAACTCATACCATATCCAGTACTCTATTGACACTGAGGGGTACCATTAAAAAGGGCAGTATTACAGAACTGACATGTATACAGGATGCACTGAAGAGGAAGAACTAGCTGCAGCGGAGGTGTTTTTCTTTGAAAAAATACACTCTAAGTTTTTGGGAATTTATGGATATTTTTATTGGGGCAGACAGTTGACTCTAATTCTTTGTCGTCATGGATAGAATGCATATCCCTATAACCACATTGAATCAACAGAAATTGATAGAATGTATTCATTAGTCTCATTTATAAAAGTAAAATTCATATCACAACAACCACTTTCGATTGATAAAACTCACTATGGTAGAATATAAACCACTACAAACAGACTTGAGTCACAGTTCACAATTCACTGTTATTATTTTTCATGGAGTAATGGCATTCTTCATTAAGCTTAAACAAAAAAGGTATGATCTAGATTTTTTGATGTTTTACTAATTTTCACTATTTCAACACTCCTATCTTTCCTCTCCAGTGACATTCTTGAGGAGTGACTAAAATACTTCATTCCATTATAGTAGTTTGTGCCATTGTAGTTTCTTACTGGACAGTTAAGCTGACTTTTCTTAAGACTGTTTCTCTGCTTGCAATTACAATGGTAAGCCTAAGTATAGGCCTATGCACTGTCATGACAACAAAAAAAAACAGAATCTCAACAGACAATCACAAGGACAGCCACCCAATATACGTACATACTGGGTACACTACCAAGGGTCAGGTCATGTGTGACAGATCATAAGTTATGGCAAGGACAATGAAAGGACTGAAAGAATGCTCTACTGATATTGTTGTCACACCAGTTGCAAGGGAGCCAGATGTAATCAAACAGTAAACGTTAGGAAGGGGGTTGCTTAAGGTTTTGATTGTCCTACCTGGTGGCTTTGAAACACTGTTCTGAGGTGCTGGCAGGCATTTCCACTCATATTTTAAATCAGGGTATTCACAAAAACTATACACCATCGTCACGAAAGCATGTTAACATCCTCAGTATCGAATGCCTCAACCCCCACAACTGTTAATGCTTTCAGACAAAGTGATATTTTGAGCACTGCTTTTAATTCACATGCAGAATTACTACTAAACTCATTTAATTCAAACCACAATTTCAAATGGTGACAAAATTCAGTTTGCCTTCAGAAAAGGTGTGTCATATACAGATGCTATTCTTAGCCATGTACATAGTATTGTTTCTGCCTTAAAGAGGAGCCATAGTGGGTGTTGCAATCTCAACCTACACTTAATGTACATATATTCACAAACAACAACGACAGTAATGGTGTTATTTTTGTAATTACTTCTCTCTACATATAACGTCAATCTTTCTGCCATTGTTGTACAGCGTATTGCTAGTTTGGAAATCGTACGACGTATCACATGCACCGGCAATACTATGTGATATGGGCAGGTGCATGTGTGAGCAGGTGCAATTTTGCAACAATATGGCCACTTGCAGGTGAAGAAAAAGTATATTCATAAAAACGTTGTATTTTCTTGGACGTGAATTTGTTGTACTAATCAATGGCGTCTTCTTATTTTGAAAAATTATTCTGTACTGGAAAAATCAGGACTATTTGGAAGGCTGTATAATGGTTTTCCTTTGAATAAAGAGGACAGTGCTGTCACCACGGTTTCTGCTGTAGTACATGTTCTTCCTCATTGTCAGGAAAACTCTCTCAAGGGTTGGGCTCGAGACAGTGAGTGGGATGGAGGTGTTTCAGAGAAATCAGATATCAAGGATGGAGTCCCACATGGTTGTCCCCCGTCTGCATTTTTACTAACAATTTATACCGATGGGGGATGGTCGGTAATTAAGTATGCTGATGACACAGCTATATGACGTAATATTTCCATTGAAACACATCAACAAATTCAAAATGATTATCAAGGATGGATCTCCAACATAGAGGTGCTGTGTGAGTAGAAGAACTTCGAACTGAATTCTAAGAAATCGTATTTGCAAATACAGTATTTACATCAAACATTCAGGCCTGATAGAGATCAGCGGCTGCATTACCAATATTCAAGGAGCAGATGTTGACCGTGTATGGAGTACCATGTATCAAGGTTAAGCTATAAAGCTATTCTTTACTAATTACATTTCCATGATGTTATCTGAAGTATGTTATATTGTCTCCACACTTGCACACATTACAACATATTTTCGTGCAGATGCGAAAGAGCGGATTTCAGATCAGCTGTACCAATTTGGCATCACTTCCTCCTCAAGAGCAACAAGATGGGAATAAGAAATTTCTTGGCTCAAAAATGCTTTGTTGAGATTGTAGCAACATCATTGGTAAGCTTAACAATGCTGCATATAATGACTGTCTTAGATTAGCCAAGAATATTCATTCCTTTGAGGACCATCTTTTACATTCTGAATTAATGTCCTTGTGCAATGTAATTGAAACCAGGTATAATCTATGCAATCCTACTATGTTGCTAAATATGAGAATTCTGCTTGACAAGCATTGTGACCTATCTATACAGTTGGAATACATATTCAGAATGGACTGCTAAAAACAATTTCTCCCAAAACTTACCTTATCATTAAACTTTTATTCAAATAACATTTTTTAATATCCTACTAATTAACTTAATCAATCTTTTTAAGAGTAATTGCTTCCACTTCTTACTAACTAATTAACTTAACCCTCATTTTAACATTCTTTTATGTCACCTTCATAAATTTATACTGGAATGAGGAAATTGAAATGGGAAATTTTAGGGTGGAACACATATCCCTACAATCACATTGGCACTCCTATGTTGATAGAACAGAAATCTCTAAAACCACACAGAATTAATCGGCACTCCTTGCGTTGGTTGGAGACAAATCACTAAAACCACACAGAGTTCATGGGTAGTCCTATGTTGGTAGGATACAAATCAGTACAAATTGATTAGCTTACTTGATGAAAATATCAGGAGGGACAAATTAATTACCTAAAAAGTAATTAAGATAAAACCCCAGATGCTAAAGAGAAGAGACTTGTATGGGTAAAAAGGAAATTTCTACAACCACATAGGACTTAAACCATATGTGCTATGTACAAACTACACTGAAGTCATGATAAGTTCATACAGCATGACTTCGGGTTGTGAGTGTGATACCAACAAGAGAAGGAAAATATTGTCGCAATGATGAAAAGACTAGTATGTAGTTTGGAAATTTTATGTTCATTTTAGCACATCTCTTATCTCTAACTGATAAGAACCTCAAACGATATCATGATGCCGTCATAAAAAACACCTTGAGAGATAATTCAGAAATAATGACGGAAAAACTTAAAACAGATCAATACAGTATCATATACAACTGCCCAAAAAAAAATGAAAACAAGCCCTCAGGGATAAAAAAAAAACTACTTAACTGTATCATATATAGTGTTCTGAGTTAAAAGTGAAACCTACCCCTAAGAGTTGAATATTTCACACGTATCATAAATCATGTTTTGAGTTTAAAGTGAAACCTAGCCCTTAGAGCTGAATAGTTTTTCCTTCTCTCATAAATGGTGTTCTGAGTTAAAAAATGAAGCCCACCTCTGACAGCTGAATATATCAACAGTGTTCTCAGTTAAAAGTGACCAAAAGAGACCTAAGGGATAAACACTTCACAATACATCTCTGACAATATCTGAGTTAAAAGTGAAACCTAGCCTTTGGGTATAAACAGTTTACTTGTTGTGTATCGCTTGGCAGCATCTACACTGAAAATAAAGAAAATGCATGCCTTGGCCAAAAATTCTGAACTTGAGATGGCAAGTACTGAATGATATTAACTATCGCCTCTCTCTCTAAATTGCAAAAATTTTCAGACTGATTTCAGTTCACTGATCGAAAATAATTTGATGCGCTTTGAAGATCATCGGATCCACAAACCAGTCACGTAAGTAGTAACTACGTAGTAACTAGGTAGTAACTAGGTAATAACTAGGTAATAACTAGTAGTAACTATAAAACACATTGATTTCATCACTTTTCCTCTAACATTTGACAAACTGTGGGTTATTTTATCTACCACGCATACCACCGCAACGAGACGCTCAAAATTTGTTCGTGATAGGAAGGTCATCACTCCAAAGAGCAAGGATTTGGTAACATCTGTTAAACATCTGGCCAGAGCTGTTGACAGCCATGACATCATCAATTATACCAAGGCTGACTGATCATACTCTTATCATCTGCTGTTTTTAACAATAGGACATGATGCAAATGCTCTGGGAGAAAAACTTAAAGAGAGTTTTGATGGCAAAATTCTGGCATTCATCAGTGGTCATCAAAAATATTATGTCAGATTTAAAGTTATTGCTGTTAAGCTTTAGTCCAGTTTCAACCTCAACGCTATCACAGAAACCAACGGTTACCATGACAGCCTGCTATAAATTGTGAAACCACCTTTCCTTCAGGCTATTTCAGTTATGTATCAGAGCCAGAGTCTACACCCAACATTTCTGAATAGATTCATGCAGTGAAATGCCTTGGCAAGAAAAAAGAGCAACATTAACAGAAACTACATTCAAATGACAAATCATGTCATCAAGTTAGGACGTAGAAGAACAGAACAGAGTTTTGAAAAGGTGCAACAGACAGACAGTGAAAGACATTTGGCTGAATGTGACATGAAAGAGATGAGGGAAAGGCTATGGTTGCCTCGAGGAAAAGGTTGACAGCCATTGCAGGGTTACCTGTTCGATAAGTTTACAGCTGAGAGGAGTGTAAGCGCCGCTGAATACAAAAGACATGTCGTCAGGATTCCTGAGATTCATCTCGCCGGTTTTTGGAATCTGGTGGAAATTGAATTGATTGAATATTGTAAATAAGATACACATCTGTGGTGAACTATATCACAAATGATTGATTGATTGGGTGATCAATGCAACACATATAATAAGATCAATATTATACCTGAAGGAATGACTAAAATCACCATGGGGGGGAAGAGACTAAACATATGAATAATACCACATGCAGTACAGAATGGAACAAAAATAATCTAATAAGTATTTTCAAGGATTACTTCAAATAAAGTCCCACAGAATCGATCACTAGTCGTCAAGTTGTTATCGCAAGAAAGTTTAACTAATATGCAGCTTCTGACTACTCTTTAGGATTCACAATATTTTAACCATGTTGGTAATTAAAATAATTTTATCCATGTTAAGGAGGAAGTGGGACAAAGAAGATGGCCTCTGGCAGATCTTACCAAATTCAGTGTTTTACACAGAGATCTAAATGCCGTCTTCTTGAGTGCTTTTTCCGCTATTTTTGTCTTCACGTCCGAAGCTGACATCTTTGACACATCGACTTTTCTTTGCTCCGTGAACATGCCCAGTTTTTTCAAATTGGCGAAAGTTATCAAGTGGTCGTAGCCGTTACTTTGGAGGTAGTGTGTCTGAAGAGCTCTAAATTCCTTCTGAGGTAGACCTGAGGTAAAAACAACAAAAATATGACAGCAGGAATTGCCTGAATTTTGTCATGCTAATCCTGTCAAAACAAAGACACCAGTGCATTCCCATGCAAGCGGTTACAGTTGTTAAATTTAATGGGTTCTAGGGTATTCATTCACCAGATATGATCAGCCGAACTGCTCTTCTAAAGGCAACTGAAGACTTTAAACATGAACACAGGTCTGAGATTAGACAAGTTGTCTTTAACTTTACATGTTGATTTTAATGTTTGTTATAAATTTGAGACATCAGACCTATAAACATATGTGACACATTGCCAAAGCAACCAGGCCGATGCAAGAATGTCATTCTCCTCAGCTAGAAGTTAAAAAAAAACCATCATCAGAACAGACTCTCGAGACCGCCTTTGCCATCATTTAGCCTAAACCTTAGGATATCGAGAGTATATATGTTGATTAACATACTCCATCATGTCAACTGTATCTGGACATAGATGCTGAAGGTCCAATCATATGCCTAGCGTTTGAAAAAAACACTCATGGTTCTTGATGTTGCAAGGAATTTTAGGTCTCTTTGGATGTAAGCCAAAATATAGACCAGGGAATTGGCAGTTGGAATATTGCCATTGGAAAGATGTGACTGGCAGGCTATTTATCAGCAACATAGAGGGATGATTTTTCCATTTTAACCATGATACTGCCCTCCCCCCTTGGTCCTTGTAATGCACATAGGCACTTCATCTCTTGTTTCCTAATAAATTACGACAAGTTTGTTATAAAATTAATATTGTTTGAATTGAAATAAAAGGTAAGATATTCTTGGGTCAGAGCAGACTCATTGACATGTTACAGAAATAACCTCTGACCAATTTACTTATTCAGGCCATCAACTGGGTAGTGGTTTTAGAATGTACTGTATGCTTTAAAAGAAGGGAATTTTTCTTAAGGTATGTGTATTGTAAGACTAAGGCACTGCGAGTTGTGGTGTTTTCCATTGTTAAAACTATGTTGAGGACGAAGGGAAAATGTTGGGTAGCCAGTATACAGGGAGTGAGTAAGATGGAAATGGATTAGTCCTACTCAGGGAGGTGGTGAGATGCCTTGAGCTGCGTTTTTCGGCAAGGTGTTAGTGTGACAAATAAGTGGTCTGTATTGTCATAGATGAAGTCATAGCAAGCTGCCTGTATGCTGGTTCAGAGAAAAGTGTAAGTGTCTCTGAGCAGGGGCTAACCTCAGTGTGTTCATTCATTCATGCATTCATTTTTCATCCATACAAACATATAACAAAAAAGGCATTAAGACAGGGCATTAAAAAAACACTAAGTTCATTGAGCTAGTGCCCTCAAAAATGAAGTACAAAAAAGGAAAAAAAAAAGAAAAAAAGAATAACAACAAAAGAAATTAAAGAACAAAGAAAAGTTATAAAAGAGGAGTACATAATGATACTGATAAACACATGAAATGAATCTCAATTTGTGTGCTGGGTGATAAGGTTAGCTTTGACTTTTGGCTGAAAAGCAGCACGAGTAGTAGACGAGTAATTAATCAAAAGTAGTTTTCCGTGTTTGGAGGGGTGTTGGGTAACTGAGAAAAAATCATTACTTCTTGTACGAGGATGGATATCCCTAGAAGTGCGGGGCTTACAATATTACTAAAAACACAAGGAAAAACGTTACTGACACAGTTGTAGCTACAGGAGGACATTTTCAACAAATGAATATCACCAATCTTGAGAATGCCAGGATCTCTGTGTAGCTTATTGGTAGGATAATGCAGATGTTTACAGGTAAAAGTTCTAACGATTCTATTTTGAAGCACTTAAGGGGCCTTGAGCAAGAAGGGTCTAGCCATACCATATATTTCTGCAACATAGGATAATTTGGGTAAAACAACTGAGTAGAGCATCTGGGTTGCTACAGCAGGAGTAAGCGGGTACAGTATTTCTGGATACTAAGTGTTCCTTTGGTTTGGTTTTACAAATACCAAAATATTGACCTCCAAAGGACTGGAGAATGGGTTTCCAGAAGGTGGATTTCGTGGATTTTGGTTTGGTTGAATGAAGTACACAAACCCACGACCGCTCAGTTTCATCCTCAACTGTGACAATACCCAATGGGTGGAGAGTTTTGTACATCTAGAAGCCATACTTGGACATTTTACTCTATGATATTAAAGGGACTCATAGAGTTGGTTCACAAATTCACAACAATTTGTCACACATCTTGACAATTACTCACACGTTGACAGTAAATCGCAAAACTGCAAGGCTCTGAAAATCTCACGCACAACAGAAGCAACGATGAGGGGGTGATAAACAATCGAAAATAACTTATTGCAAATCTGTGGCCGGACAATTTTCACGACAAGGCATCTTCTCTTCATTTACACAATTAATTCTCACATTTTCAGTAACTGTAGGAATAGATACATAACTAATGGTACTAATTAGACATACTGGCATGTAATGACATCCTTCAAACTCGTCACCAAAGATGTGATATTGACTCAGGGAGATACTTACGTTATGCAACATTAAATTCAATGCATGACACATTCAAAGACTCTTCACGTCTACTTCTCTTAATCTTGAGAATATGAACGATAAACTGCCACGGTGTGTTCACATACATTCATTAAGGACACGTGCAATGCATTCTTCTGTGGTTTTCTAGGTAATTGTTGGTAATTTCGATATGATTTATGATCACAGTACACACCATTGTCTTATCACAACAAACTGTTTCGATACGCTTTACAACATTTGAAACCGTCATCCTGTGGTTATTTTCTGCCTCCAATCCAAATGATTTGCTTCCAATGAAATACGCACATACCAAAATTTGATGTCTTTTCTCCACTTCTGTCACAAATAATCCCTCAGAGGTTTACAGACGAGTACCTCTCTTTATGGCATGCTAACTACCAAGCTGGCAAAAAAGAAAAAAGGAAAAAAAAAATGCTGACAGGCAATTTAGAAATTGGGGATCTCATGTCGCTGGAGTTGACGTCACTTTGGCTACTCGAGAAAATCTAAAAATGGGTAACAAAGGCTGAATGGAAATATTTAGGGCACCTACCATTCTGTGTGAGGGACAGCAGACTGCATAATCTCAGTGACCTGATAGCTGAAGTCTGAAAAGTTAAAAGCCAATGACAAGAACGTTACTGACTCAATTGTGGTATTGTACACTGCACAATAAGCCGTTACCAGGGCAACGAGAATGCTTCATTACTGAACAATCACATAGAAATCATCAATCTCCCCGTTTATTCAAACAATTGCAAAAGACAAAAATTGATAGTTAAAAGAAAGCCAAAGTCCATAAGAAAGAAGTCACTATGATACTCTGTTACTCTTATTTCAAAATTTGAGTTGCCAGAAATGCCATATGGTACTTAAAACCTGCAAAATCAGTGGTTATTTCTCA
>VJOZ01028208.1:1353-15827 GCA_009801055.1 Stichopus horrens
GGGGGGGGGGGGTCCGCAGTCGTATATCTTGGTCATAGAACAAACGTGACTTAGCCATAGCAGAAAATTCGACATTATATGTAGAGGGAAGTAACTACGGAAATAACTCTTATCTTTTGTACATATGTAATTTTTTTAACATTTGTAAATAACCCTTATTTTTTGTACATATAAGTATATTAATTGCAGGTTGAGACTTGCAACACCCACTGCCTACGGTTCCTTGTTAATTACGTAGCCTCCCAGGCTATACGCCTCTGGAGTCGTCCTTCTGGTTTTGCTCAAATTTCTCACCTAAGACGCATACACTTGTCGGAGAAAAGATCCTTTAAGCATAAAGTCTGCGGATCGCGGATAAGCACAGAATTTCAAGTAGAGTTCCAAGGTAGCCCCATCCCCAAACTTCCACGTTTTATCATAATAACCCTTTATGTTCGTCAGCAAAGGAAATAATGTACGGTATACCAAGACAAAATATTAGGTATCAGCAGTCAAGTCATACATCACGCAGGATCCTGGTTCGATGATACTTTTCGAAATTTCAGACACCGGAAGGTTGTTCATGAATTTTATGCAACGATTACAAATAAATTACATTCTTAGTTAGCCCACTGAAAAGGATTCATGCGTGGAGTGGTAGGGTATTGATCAACCCGTATATGGATATATGAATAGATGAACGTTACTACTACCGTTCTGCGGACCAAGTTGGTACACATTACGTCTGCGGACCACGTTGGTACACATTACGTCTTCGTTATTACTGTGTTATTTTTAACCATGTCTATTCCGCATTACATATCAATGAGACGGTCCCATGACGTTCGAAAGAAAGAAGGAAAAAAAAAAACNNTCCCAAAGAAGGTACATTATTTACTGTACTATTTGTATTATTTTTTTGTAAGCCATCGATGTATGCAGACATTGTGATATAAAACTTATGTCTCGAATACAATGTCTTATGTGTAGATTGCTTTCCCCCAAAAGATTAAAAAAACATGTTACTTTATTGTTTCTCCATCCAGGGGTGCTGCAATTGTTTAAAGTTTGAAAAATCCAATTTAAAGCATTTAGCCCCCGCCCCTAATACAATTCCAGCAGATTTGTTACAGCTTATTGAAGGTAGCGGGATATAGCCAGGCTCGCCACCAGAGAAAGTGCGATGATTCACCTACGTTTATCAAAACCACTGTTTATTAAGACCTCANNTTTTTTTTTTTTGGCTTTTAACGTAAACACCAAAATGCCAACAAAGAAGGTTCACTCGCTTGAAACTTCCTATAAATGCATATCATATATCTATTATACATACCGGGCCTGAACGTATTCCGGATGGTTGTTATTAGGCCACAAAGTTTTTTTTCTTCCATCTTTCTGAAATATCAAGATCACATCTATTGGAAAAAATTCGAGTAAGCGTGCCATAACAGTAACAAGTGAATGGGTCGATTCTTCTAACATGATATGTTTGAAAGAGGTCATTTGAGAGGCCTATGGGTCATTCGTCCTAAACTTGCACTTAATGCCAGTTTTTGCACTTGAGAAAACTCCTTCGCGCCTTGTATACTTTGTAACTGTAAATCGAACAACTGCATAGATTGTTCGTTGCCAGTAGATTTCTAAGTGGCGTCAATTGGCAATACTGGAAGGTTGACAAGGATGAAATTCCTTCCCTGAAGCGAGCATTTTCAAAGAGGCGACGTCTACAGACGTTACGACCACGTGGAAATTTGTAAAGAGAATTGATGAATACGCTGCTTTGAACGTGACGTAGCGTTTCGACAGCCGGCAGCGAGACCGTGAGGATTAAGCCAGTTGGTCAAGTCAGGGAGGTGCGATTCAAATCACACCTCCCTGGTCAAACTGTATGAGGTATTCGGTAGCCTTGTGTTTTGCATGGAAACTGTAGTGCCAGAGAGGACTGCAATTTCATAGATTTAATGAGTGCGTGTGATAATGATGGTGATGATGAATCAGAGGATGTTGATATCGTTGATGTTGATAATAGATGAAGGTGATGATGACGTTGATGATGATATCAATTGTGACGATAATAATGCTGATATTGGTAATGAGGATGATAATACTGTAGTATGATCAATATGGTGATTATGCAATGGCATTCTTCAGTAAATGTAGTTTCGTGTTACATGTGGTCATCAATAAATATAGTCTGATATTTAAATTAATTTGATTAAACACGTGGCTCCCGTGAAACAAGCATGCACAATGTAATCACTAACGTAATTAAATATGTAATTTAAATCTTCCTCTGACTTTACTCTCCCCCTCATCTGGCAGAGGACGTCAGCCACAAAGCAAGAACCAATACTCAACGTTTTACATAAGTATTCAAGTGCTTAAAATAAAATGAATTAAATTTCTCACCCAACATTGATATTGACATAGTTTGTTATAGACCCATAATTTTCAAGTCCTTTCAGTCAAACGTTATTGTTTTAGCTTTGGAGCAAGGGCACAAGGTGCAACGCCCGGACTTCCCGCTTTCTATTCCTTCTGCCCTCCATACAATATTTGTCAGTCAACTCTCATACTTTCCCAACAAACAGTATGTTTAAACTTGTTAAGTGTAGTGGTGAATGTAAATTCCCCGACTGACAAAGTAAAGCGTCTAAAGGGTATTTTTAGAACCATAAAGTAGTGTGATGCAAATGGTTGCAATCTATGACTAGTTGTTTAGTCTTAAGGACGGTGGCGAATTGATTGTTCTTCGGATTATGTTAACTTAACCCCGACTAGCTGGGTGGGGGTGGGGGTCGACACTGAGTTAGAACAATGCATGGTTTGCCTCCCTTCCCGTGCTTTATTCACTTAAGGGGAAGTGCCATTCATACTTGCATATTTTATTAGAGGGAGACAAAACAACACCCCGTCTATTTATCTGCAAAAGCTAAACCTCGTTAAATCCCGCAAACATCAAAGAAATGCAAAGTCAATATCATTTTCAATATGTAAAGTGCACAAATCCTTTACATTCTCTCCATGATCACCTTGAATCTCTCTTTATATTTCATTATTACTAATTCATTCATTATTTCATATTCATGAAAGGGTTTTAACTTTAATCAGAATGAGAGTATAAAGCGGATCCCATGAGATTCCATCACACAGTCACGAGAAAGAGAAAGAAGCAACCCCCGACAGTTTCCTTACGTAGCAGTGTACTCGTCAATTCTTCCGATCATATCTTTCATCCGGAATGCAAAAACCGCTAACAAATTTATCATATTTTCAGATACAACCGAATTAAAAAAAAGCCCAGTTTCCTTAGCTCAACGGTAAGATATATATATTTTTTTTTTGCTTTGTGAGGAACATTACATCCTCTCAGGATACGATTTACGAAAACGAACTCTTTTTTTCTTAATTATTGTTAGCTTTAGACTCCAATCTTATTAACGCTTACATGTTTAGTCTGGCTACCTGCAGACATGAGCGACAAATGAGAAACAAATGTGTCGTTTCCAGGATTTGATGGAATCATAAAATGATCTGCGCACATTGGCTTTTGTGCTATACCTTTGACGAACCGCATTACATGAATGTAATGTAATCAAAGTAACGTTGTTGAAAGGGTGGCAACATTTTCAAATGCTTTCAGAAGCTCCGCTCTGTCCTTCTTTTGTAATAGTGGTGCACAACGTACCGTTAATCGACGCATCTGTAGATATTACTAGAAGTATAGCTGCATGGTAATTAACTATTTTGAACCAAACCATGCGTTTGATGGTTTTAGTTACACGCTATTCAAATGCTTTCGCTCGTGTGTGTGTGTTTTGTGACAATGTAAAAGGAAATGTAAAAGGCGTTGTTTTAGGGAAAAGGATGCGATATTTTTTTTAATACATGTTTAAGGACTAAGCATGGCATGGAAAGATGGTAGCCTTTTTTTGTTTAAAAAAATTAATATCTCGCAGTTATTTGTTGCTCAAAAATAATTTCTTCACAGCCCCAAATTCCAGAATTTAAATGATACATTTTTCGTAACTCATCTTATACACCGTCGATGTTTGCCGCCGGGAAATGAAACTTTTGCAGATGTTTATTGATGGACCTGAATGGTTCAACGGCGAATTAAAGTTATTTTCTATGCACGCCATTTACCTTCATTTACGTTGGAAACGCCCTCTTTCTCTTTAACACTCTTTGAACTGTTACTCATCACCCTACCCCCCCCCTCCCAATAACCATCACCCTCTCCCAAAGTTACATCGATACGATGCCGCCATTCCATAAGAATGATTTATTCTCAACATCTAACACAGTGCCTATTTCGTGTAGCTTATTTTTCGCTGCCAATGCTGCTTTGTCAGGAGACAAAACGCTAATTACAAAAATAAATAAACTTTCCTCAGCAGACATATGGCGGAATCACAATGTTCTCGTTAATACGTGTTGTTAGGTTCCAGAAGTAGTAAATCTTTTTTAGACCTAACGTTTCTATGACACGATACCGTAAATGAAAAGACATGAAGTCGAATAAATGGGATTATCTTTCTCTGTGTCGAAAGCATATATGTTAAAGAAAAAGTTCTGTTGTTTGAGCTTTTATTTACAAATGCTCACCCTTACGATTCCTATATGCAAACCCTACATATTCCTAGCTTTCACCGCCTCCGGGTTTTTTTTTTCTTGTACATATATAGGAGGCTCAAGTTCAGGACTAACTGAAGATATGTGTATATATAGGTCTACGTGACAAAAGTGTGAGCACTTAATAGAACACTTACATCATTAAATTGAACCCCTTGTAGATCTGCTTCCTGAAAGTAATGGCGCCAAGGAAAGATAGCTGTCACAGTGGTGGGAGCCAAATTTCTAGTAGCCATGCATGTTCCAGACTTCCGGCCTATATCATTTTCAGATGCCAGCTCGGAACAGTCGGTTATAAATCAAGGTGCTTGAGAGGATCAGCGTTAAAAGTTCGAACATTCCACATACACAGAATAGCTGCATGGGCAGACGACGCGGTGTCCATGCCACGTTATAAACGTATTTCTCAATCCAGGCAATAGAAATCAGCCTATCTGCGTTGTTATCACTTCATAATCATATAACATATCAATCATTATAGATCATGACATCATATGCTAACTTCTACAAGATATGAAAAGTATTATGCAAACATATGCTGGAGGACAGGACCTGAACTCGGACGGTCGACTAAATAATTCTGTTGTTATGACAGGAATTAGCCATGTTACGGACGGGGGTCAGGTTGCATGTAAAGGAGGGAGGGGGATATTATCTATGCATAACTGGAACATGATTTAACCATCATATTGAAATTCCATAACTAACGTCGCTGGCACTGAATCGGCTATTTCCCCTGTAAAGTCTATCCCCCATAAGGCCAACAAGGAAGAGTAATCTCGACTAAGATTCCATAATGTATTTTGTATTCGAATTCTTTGCATGTGTTCCATTTGTTAGAATGTATTAAGCGATCTTAACTGGAGGTGCGTTTGCTTTCCTCAAGAGTACACGTAACAAACCTTTACAGCTGTAGTGCAGTGGTGCAAAAGGTCTGTGTAACAAATTCGTTATGTGACCTCATTAGGATCAGTGCGTCTCGAGGGAGATGTTTATAGGCGTAGATTATAGCACCACAAGGTATAGGGTGAACTTCTGCTGCACGCTGGTAGATGTAACCTAATGAAAAGAGGGTATAAGACCTTACGTTATCCATTATTATGTGTGTGTCTGCGTGGATATGCGCGTGTGCGTATTGTATTCTTCACTGTAGGTGTGTGCTATATTCCAAGTTCTTCGTGAACATACAGAGACAGTGGTTGATCTAGCTATGCTTTTCCCAAGTTAACTACCATCTACAGAGTGACGGAAAAAATGGAAACGAAAGAAACAAAAGTTTTTTCAGATTAATCTTAGACACAGTCGAACTTTGCATGCTGCTGGCTGCTATTTTTTATTCATTTGTTTTTTAGGTTTCTCTTCCAAAGTCTCTCAACTTCTGAACAGTGTACCCATTTGAGGTACCTCCCTCCATATTGGGCCCCTATTTTGCCTCCCTTTAGTAGCTGTTAGAGTTAATCCCGCTTAAGTTAACAGTATGTGACGTTTCTTAAAGAGTATAGGTGATATCCTTGGATGTTGTTTGTGATCTTTGCATAAACAGACGCTGTACGTGAGCTCGTTACAAATGTTTACCTGATACCCGTAAGATGGAGTACGTGAACTCTTTAGGAAGTGTCCTTGACTCTATTTACGTGTACGTGTTATTTCTTCTAATCTCCAAGGAAACTGCAGACGGCATTCTGAAAAAGATATCGCACCTGACACCCCAAGAAACTTGAAACTTTTTATTCAGTGATGATTACCAACCTAACTCGTCTATGACGTCACAAAGTTCCTTGAGTCTATCACGGATTGTGGAGCTTACGTATGGTATTCGGTTTAGTTTTCAAGCTGTTCAGTATCAACAGCTATGGCTATTGGATCATACAGCCTGCAATGATTCAATTCGTTGAGTTTACTTATGTACCAATGTTTTTACTTGCGAGTTGAACATCTGTGTAAGACAGAAATAAGGAACAGCTGGACGATAAAACGCTGTAGCCTACCACGATCGACGTAAATATACTGATAGTGCATAAAATGATTTTTTTTCTCAATGCAACGTCGCGTATTCTGTTATAAAACGGGAAGAGATTAATTTTTCCATATTTGCGATATTAAATAAACCAAACTGCATTATGGAGAAAATGAATGCTTTAACATCACTCGTTTTTCGGGAAAGGCTGATGAACTTCCCTCAGGGCTGTCCGCGAAGGGAAAGCCAGGCTCCTTGTGTGAGTACATGTCAGCCGATTCAATCAACGAACTATACTAAACTAGTATGCATTCATTAATTTCCTAATTTCATTAATAAAAACAAAATGGAAAGTATGACGTGATAAGTTTTCCAGCTTTATAAGCTACCATCCGTTTACATGTTGACCACTGCAGGGAATTTCCATTACATTGCCAACACTCTAGCAGGTCCGGGTTTTTTCTTAAATTTGAATGATTCGAAATTGACTCATGTTTGCTAGTGAATGAACTGAAACAATAATTAAAATGTCAAACAAGACCAAAAACAACTTTGTGGGAGAATGGCCTCAGATTAAAGAGATTGCGTGATGCACAGAACAAAAGAAGTAACAATTTCATGCTCACGAGATTAGTGCGTCTTTTTAATTACACCATTCAGACAATTTTGGAAACGTTTCAGGCGATATTTTGTGCCATAAGACAACCACATTCCTCTAACATAGCGATAAAACGTAAAATACAATCGTGTTGTGGCATGACAGCTTTTATTCAACTTATCCGTACGCTTCTTTGAACAAGCCAAATGGAACGTACATTGCTAATGATAAATCAATTGTTTTCCGGTCAAATAAAAAACATATAAAAAAAAAGCAGTTGTCCCTTAATGAGGTGATAAGTTTGCAGTTTATGTCTAAATACCGTGCTTCGCTTCACTAAATAAGATTATTTCCGATACTAATCAATACGGACCTACGATTTCTGAGTAGTACGTCTTTGATACACCAGTGGGATACATTCTGTTGCATATTCATTATGTAAGCAACATTTTAATGAACTTCTTATAACAAGAACCATTACTTTTGAAATATGAATTCTATTATTTTTACTGTTTTTTTCCTTGGCCGCTTTCGTTGCTTTTCAAAGTGGTTACTTTCATCATTTGTGTCAATTGAATCACGTATTTTGTCTACTAACAAACCATATATATCTTAAAGTAAACAAAAACGTATGAGCAAACATTTCTTTACCCTTTAGTTTATCTGTAGGCCTATACACGCAATCACTGTAACCTCACATCTACTGCAACATTAGTCACGTGGCTTGAAAGCAATATTTGAAACGGTGACACAGCAGAAATAATTTCTATTATCGGTGTACAGTTTGTTAGATGTCACACTTGCTTTTTCAAACTTCATCATTAACAGTCGTCAGAATATTTCAAAATATTTCTGTTTAAAAGTAAGTGAAAAGTGGAAATGAAGGTATGCAATAGAAGCAAAAATCCAAACTATTTTTATGTTACGTGTGATAATAACTCACAACCATAGAATTACCCACCATTCAGTCTTCAGATTTATGATTGGTTGGTACAATTTTGGTTTTGCTTTGTTTGTTTCTTTCCTTATTTTTATCTTTTGTTTTCTAACAAGGCAAAAATGTATACATATTAATGCTAACGTGTATAAAATCTTTAGGACAAAGTTTATAGTCGTAAACAGTAAGTTGTAAATATTTCGATCAGACCGTTCTGACTATAAAAATCTGTATTTATGTTGGACTGATAATTTACGAGGAATTCATGCGTAACACTTCCGACACACAGTGCAAATTGTACAAACCGGTAAAAATTCTAGATTTGCGGATAGAAATGTAGCGAGACCGATGTTACTATTGCACGGTAAAAATGAGTCCTGTAATTCATTCGGTGGTGTCGATGGACCGATTCTTTTCTACTTCGCATACATGACTTGGGAGGTTGGCAACCTCGACACGGATTTCCAAATTTTAGATTACTTCTGACATATATGATGCATCTTTTCCTTCTTTTTTTTTCAATCACTGAGCTGATAAACTCTTCAAAATGATGGCTCTAACCTCAAGTGACTTTTCACACCCTTGTCAACACACCTACATTTCATAACAAATCAATCACACTAGTTTTTGTTTTTTGTTTTGTTTTTTGTCTGGGTTCAATTCCTGTTTGGCCCTGTTTTCTGTTTTGCTCATGAAGAGAAATCTTTAATGGCTTCTAGGAGTCTGGGGCCATGAGCTGCTTTTCTCACTTTAAGTAAACTTTACCAGTCTCACCATCTTGTGGCTACAGGACATATAGAGGTTAAAATGATTTCAACTCTTCTCTTTCTTTATCGCCTTTTTACAGCTGAAAGCTACTTAAGAAAATAAGAAAGCAAACTTTGCAAAAAAAAAAAAAAAAACTAAAGACGCATGTCTTAATTTCGTCCTTTTTATTTATTCATTAAATCTGAACTAAGGAGGTTCTTTAGGTTTATAATGTCTCTCTTACATGGACATGTATATTTGTTTCTCTCGCTCTCATTTGTTAAGTTTTCCTTTTGGATCCGAAGTATTCTCCAAGTGCTGAAGGGAAATAGTGTAGAGTAATCCTGATCGACTATTGCTTACTGGAAAAATACCAGCGGGTTATCGTCAACGGTTTGCGTAGGCCCTACTTTTCCAGGGCTTCCTGATGTAAAAAATAATTAACAAGAAGAACGGCCTCTTTCCCTGAGACTAGTCAAAATAACGAACTGGATTCTAAGGCGAACTCTCCCTCTTTTTGTGACACACTTTGTCATTAGAGAACAGCTCGAAAGGTAGACAACTTATCAGAGGATAACTCTGATGTTGAAACAACTTCGTGTGCGTAAGGCCATCTCCACACTATGCGGTATGGAATCGATGCAATTTACATCGAAAATATTCAGACCAGCCGCAAAGAGTGGAAGGCTGTACAACTACAGCAGTTGTAAGCAGTGGTTGAGACTTAGTTTTAGGCCCATAAGTTCATCATCTTTTAGGGGAAAATTAAAAAAAAAAAAAAAACGTACGAGGGTTAACATCGCACCTCCTATACAAGCTAATCACAATAAAGCTTAGGACAAAGTGGACGACAAAGGCTTGGGTACTTGTCTGTATTAAGTAGGCTACATGAAAAAAGAAGAACATACCGAGAGAAATGTCTGCGATGAAAGCCGTACAGTTGCGTACGTGGAACATAATCACAGACTGAAAGATGTACACTAAAAGCTTCGGGCTTCGATCTGTGAGGAGTTAAATGGGTGGACACATGGTTCTTAAAACTTGTAAGTCCTCAGTTGGTCTCCCCGAAGAGACAACCTCGATAAAGTAAGTATAGTGTCGCATTGTCTGTCACTTGAGGGACTTTCGGTACATGAAGGGACGGGGGAGACAGTTCGGACACAAAAAGGGTGCTCTAGTCACAAATGGTAGCTTTGATATTTTTAGAGCATGTAAATCTGACTGACATAGTGGAACGTCCATTCAATTTCCAAGTGTGGTTCTCAGGATGTTAACGGCTGACTTTGCTACATTTGCTGTCAAAAGTTGGCTTGAAACAAGCAGGAGTAATTTCATCATGTTTCTCTTTAAACTGTCAAAGAAATTTAATACCACAAGAGGTATCATAATGTGAATGTATAAGTAGTATGAAACTTTCGTGACCTTGACATAACCACTACAGACTGACCACCTATTGATTTCAAGGTCAAAACAACAAATTCAATAATAAAGAAAACAAAAGACAGTTCGCCAATGTGAGGAGATGATGTCACTCCTGCTTGGTTCAAGTTCTCATTTGGTAGCAAATGTGGTAACTTTTACTGCTAATATCTGGAGGACCACACACGGGAACTGGATGGAAAAATCCACCAGAATAAATTAAACATATCTTAGATAAACTTGGAGCTAGCCCATCCTTCCTTGTGGGAACTGCTAATCACTGGGGGGTAACGCACGCACGTGACATTTCACATCAAGGGAAAGTCTCAAGGGTATTGAATTTTAAAGGAGTGGTCAACACGGGTTGCTTTTACTGCTAGTCAAATGGTCCACATTCTGAACAACGGCCGACCGTGAAGCACAAAGAAGGGGGTATTCATGACTTAAGGTGAGAAACTTGGTCACCTATAGGAGAAGAGTGATGGTACATTTTGAATAATCTGGTAACCTTGCTGAAATAACATACGGATTGCAGAGGGGATGGTTACCGGATGGATGGGGTTTGGAGAAGATGAAAGTGTACAGGTAGTGGAGGACAAGTGAAGTGTTTATGACAGGAGACTAGTCAATTGTTTGGAGTAGCTAGTGTCAGTAAGTCCGCTGTAAATGAACCAAGATAGAGCGGTATGTTTTCTTTCTGTATGAAAACATACCGGTATATGCAGAATCATGACACAATATCAAAGATGACTTTAAGTGTATATATAAAGTCAAACATTTCAACACTAGTTGTCACAAAAATTAAAAAATTAAATTTAAATGGTCCAAACTCTCATTGCCACAGGCCACTCTTGAGCTGACACTGTGAAACTTGCCATTACGGAGAGACATTTTGCTGTGGTAGCTGCATGGGACTGGTTCAGACTTCACAATATAAGCATTATGGCGAAGAATGTTCCAAGTCCGAAGATGAGAAAGGAGAAGAAGAAGAAAAAAAGTTTTTTTTTTGTCTTCGGCGTAATTTCATCGAAGACATATATAATAGACATAGACATATATAATAGACAGAGGCACCATGTTGTTCACAGTAAAAATGAACTCCTAAGCTTTGGTTAAAGTTTAGAATTTCATTGCATACTAATTGTGTGACGTCACAATTGTGACCAGATAGCCCTGGCATGCCTCGTCGTGTTCGTAATAGTAATCCTTTTTGACGGGTGATGTTATTGTCATGGAAACAGTTCCCAAGCAACCGTTCCAGCTCTGGTCTAAGAGACTGGTGAGAGGTATCGCCTGTTATTATTCAAAACTGAAGAGAGAAAAACACTTTTACGGACAACGTGTTTATGTTATGTAACAGAATTAAATTTACAACACTCACGTATCTATCAAGCTATGTTGTCAGTGGAAATAATTCGAATAGTTTCTAATTTCTTAACCAGTTTGCTTAGTCGATTCGAACTTGATGTCGATGGAATGGGTTGGTTTCTTTCAGAAGCGCTGTACTTCCAAAACATTGTGCTCATTTTTTTTTAAAGGTACCGTCGCATTAAACCAATGTGCCATGGGTACTTGAAACTAATTAAATGTGTCGAAGTCGAAGAATTGTAAAAGACTGGAACAAGAAAGATAAGAAAATGATTCGAAGAAACGCATTCAAAACCTCATCTCTAGTTAAATTAATGATGATGTCGTAGTGATTCAAGTTCATAGAGTAAATGACATGGGAGCCGGTTTGTGATATTGTTACGACAAAGCAACTGGTCATTCGATTGGAGGTTGATACCATTGTGATTTAATTCTAACATAAAGTGGCTCGAATTGACACACATACATGGCATAAGTAAGATTATCAGAGTGTCGATATATGCCACAGTTAAACCATAACCTTTGAATAAACTGAAAGAAATTCAATTTCAGCACAATTGAAATCCTGGAAGAATCTATGAATTTTTAGCATATTTCTTCAGGCAATCATTTACTGTTATGATTAAAACAGAATTTAGTCAAACGTGTTCCGACGACTTTCTCGTCTGTGTAAGTCACGAATCTTGAGACTGCGGCCAGACCAGGCTTCATAACTTTCTATATAGTTCCTTTCAGCTACATTTTTCTTTCAAGGTGAATACCCTTGAATCCTTAGGCAAAACCACAGACATAGATTTAAATGATGTATAAACAAAAGCGTTTCCAAACATTTAGTTAAAATCAACAAATGAGCAAAAGTTTCATATGTATAGTAAAACAAAAGAGCAAACTTGTCTGGGGCAAAATATAAACATTGAATCGATACAACTATAGTATCATTTGTAAGCTGGATAGGTTGGCATCTCAGGCTTTACTAATCGGTACAAACCCATAATCTTGCAAATGCTTTATTTTGTCACAAGGGGAAAAAAGTCTCTATAAATATAGGCCGTAAATTAATGTCAATTCTCATGTAATGTTTGTTGCTATGGCTACAGCATCAATCAGTCTAGCTTGAACGCGTTTTCGTTTTCGAATGTTGCTGTAGAGTTTGTTAAAAGGTGTGACGTTGGCACAGAATGCGGTATATTCAATACAGTACTTATGCTGTCAGATCAACACAAATATATACTTTATTGAATGATTAGCGTGATTGGCCTACCCCTAACCATTTTCTACAAACGATTAATTGATTGGTCTTTGGCTGAGGTGCGGACATGTTGCTCACTGAAGAAAAAATCATGTTGTTGGATTCTTCCCAGGCAACCCTTTGATACAGTATTGTGTACGTTATGATTGTTCCTATACAGGCTGTACGTCCATCCACGTGATACTGTTTGCCGAAAACTTGCGTGACGCTAATCTAAACGAAACGATACCGTGCGCGTAATTTGAACTTGCAGAGCGACCCAGTAAAGGCAATTTCCGACATGGTAATGCACATAAAGGGCAAATACTCGGTATACTATTACAGTAGCGTTATTGTAGCAATATTTTCCACTAATTCAACGGTAGTCTAAATTTAAATTTTTAAAACCTCTCTCCGAGCAATTGTTCCTGTCTGAAACTCATCATAAGCATATACATCTAATAGGTAACACTATTAATGTACCAGTTTCCAAGAAGCTACAGCGATAAAATTGATGCCACCACAAACATAAAATGAACACTAAATCCTACGGATTGCTTGCATGAAGGCTGATGTAACAAGTGATATGAACATAGCAAAAACCCGTTTTAATGTAGTTGACACGAGTCACTGTCCTTGTATTCAAATAACCCTCATTTCGTCACTGAAAAATGTTACGCCAAGGAGGGAGGGGAAGTCAAAGGTCGAAAAAAAAATCAGATCAGTAATGTGAACTACATCCTTACTCTCACCTTATTATTTTTAGGCAAACAAGAGAGGAAAGAAGCCTAGATAAAAGGAGAAACAAAGAACTTAAGGTTCAGAGGTTCTGCCAAAGACGAGTTAGCAATTGATCGATCTAAGAGCCACTTAACATACGGGCTGCAATGTGTAAAAATTTGCACTAATTCATTACGGTTTACCTTTCTACCCTGGATAGTACAATGACGCGTTTCTCAAACAATTCGTGCACCCGTCATTAATTCGATATCTTAATTCAAGCACTTCCATGCAAGATTACTGGAATGATTACTGTACACTGAGAAAGTATATGACTTCTCCTAAAAGAAACTGAAACGTCAGCAGGAGACGGAAAGGCAGATAATCTTCTCCGGGACGGGTAATCGAAATACATGAGAATTTAGTTTCAATTGACGTTGCATAAGAATGTTAATGATTACATCGTCACGAACTATTGAATGTATATGGTACCTTAGATCAAACTGTGATCAAATATTGCAAAGTTTTTTTTGTAATCTTTGGCCTTAGTAGATTTAAATGTGGTGAAAATCGAGGAGCGGATAGTCTTTCGATTGATTACCTCTTATCGATTGAATCGAATCCGATATATGCAGCTGTGACGGATGTCAACAAAGCACGCCCTCACCAATTGCCATCAAGTATTGTATTAGTACTGTATAGAGTATTAGATCGGCTCCAGGAGAAAGATCCTAACGAATGTAAGGACCTTTATCTTAGCTGACAAAATAATTCGTCCCACAGTTTCTTGGTCTGAAATGTTTCCCTAAATTTAATCGATGTATTTACAAGCTTTCCGAGAGGTTTAATATTTCTTCTTTAAATCTCCTCAGGGTGTTTCATGCGG
>VJOZ01028208.1:15858-25916 GCA_009801055.1 Stichopus horrens
GGGGCATCGTCGTGCGTGAACTTCGATCGGTAGTAATATCATCAAAACTACAGCAGAAAACTTTGAAATTCGATTCCCTTCCTTTTTCTTCATTCATGAACATAGTTCGTAATGCCCCCTCGAGGAAAGTCGATGACAGGGTAGATCAGAAATCTTGTAAGTTATCTGTCTTCGAACACATTCGTTGTCTAACCAACCTTTAAAAAAGAAAGAAAGAAAAGACAGAGGAGATATAAGTCTGTCTTTCCGTCACTAAAAAGTTTAACTGCTTTATATAGCCAGGTGCGATACTTGGTAAAATACATGTCTCTTGGATTTTCACTCCATATCGTCGTTTTCGTTTTATCGTCTTATATAGCTCTCCTGACAGAAAAAAAAGATGGAATTCAAAATCTTAGTTAAAACAACCATAGTATTAGGCCTATCAAAGACATAAGAACCGGCATTTCACAATCGGTAGTTCACATTGTGATGATAACAAACGAATGTCCCATTTACGATTAGTACCATTATTAGTATTAATCCCATGATTTGGCAAATGTCTACTATAGATGAATAATCCATGAGGTTCCTAGGGCAGTTGACCGACTTCGTGTATTCGAGAGATTTACGTTCAGGTGGTTTAATTTACATTCAAATATATTTTCTCTATAATTTGTATGGTATGATGTGCGGGGACTTGCAGTTGGTGTATTTCAAATAACGATTTATGACTTAAGAACTTAAGAGACAAAAGCATTTCCACCCTAAATGAAACAATTAGAGTAAAAAATTCCATACACCCACACGCACACACACTTCCTGCAACAACAGCCTTCCTATAAAATAAATTAAAACTAAACAAAATTTCAATTTCAAAACATTTCAAGATCATTTTTTTTTTTCAGTCACTGCTGAAGGCGAGCGACACAATAATAATTCTGGCAGTCTTTTCTACTGTCTGCTAATCCCCGTTTTCCGTTTAATGAAAGAGGAAACGCACGTGACTACGAGAAAATCCACAAGACATGTGAATGTGCCAGATGATTTCTATGTAAACTCTTAGTTTTCCTTCACCAATCACACTTTAATCAGGATGTACTGTTGAAAAATGACTTTAGAAAGGCATCTTTATGAATGATAAAGATGACGTAATCTTTCATCCTTCTTTCCCATTTGATACCAATCTGGAAAATGATACCTAATCCACGCGTTTCTTTCAGAAGACATTTCATTAATTACAGTGTTAACGGAATTCTCTAACATCGCTCCTCATGTCTCGGAAAAAGGTTCAACCATTATTGTAGGCAAGTCAACGTCAAAAGAATCTCATATATTGTGCTAAGTTTTCTTGCTGGTGGAGAATTCCTTTAATTACTGTTAGAAAGAGCTGTGATTTCGTTTTTTTCTTTTACTTTTCGGCTAAAAAGTTAGCAAAACTGTGGTAAATGAGATGCACCACCGTGCAAAAACCGTAACATCGAAATCTATGCCAATACATGTCTTTGGAAATCAGGTTATGCTCGGACAAATAGACCAAGGTATGATAGTTTATACCTTTTTGCAATTATCATTAGTACTGCCAGCCCTTAGGTGTACTATTTAATGGACCGCAGGAATAACAACACAACCTGCTTTAATGTAAGTATGAATACAGTTTGTCATACCCAATATTAACAACGACTGCTTGTTTGTCTTCCTGGCTCTCGCTAGTAAAGATGCCAATAACAGCATATTCGGCATTTATTTCTAAATAAAAAGGAAAGCAATGAAAATTTGAACATTAAAAAATACAAAAAGGGAAGATTTTCTGAGTTTTTCACTTTCATCATTAGACTAACAAGTTTGACTAAAAAGTTGCCACAACTTGAACCCAGTTAAACTGAAGCAAGGGGATTATCACTGCATTCTTCCAACTTAATGTCTTTTAACGAAGACAAATATAGACGTAGCTCCTATTTATCGTTTAATTTCAAACTTTAGTGTAGTTTTAGTTTTACTAACGGTTTTTAAAAACAAATGTATGGCAAAGACAATCCATACAACGTCAGAGTAATTTGCTATTTCCAACAAATTGGGGTTCTCTCAGATCAGGGTTCCTTTAGGTAAACTTGTCCCCACTTCATACCGATAGGACACTCAGTTACTGCTTAGGCCATGTAGATGTTTGTTGAGATAAGTGAAGGAGCGGGAATTCTGAGTAAACTTCCCCTCCAGCAAAAACAACAACAACAACAACAACACCAACACCACCACCACCACCACCACCAACAACAACGAGACAGAGTAGATACCCACCTGGGGTATACCCACAGTATCCACCTCAGAATGNNACGACAACAACAACAACAACAACTAAAAACAAAGGGGCAGAAGGAGTCATTTAGAAGAGCTTGAAGACGTCACTGGCTGGGGCGTAAATAACTGCACTTAGCTTAATTAAACTAATAGTCAAAGTGAATGAACGGATCTTTACCAGAAGAAAGTATGACAAGTTGAAAACTGATATAGGCGGAAGGGATGCCGTTAGAAACTAAAAAAATGATTAACGTTCAGTGGGAATGCGAAAAAGGCATATTTACCATTGTTGCATGAAATCATTATATCGTTGAAAAAATATTTTAGAGAAACTCGCTGCATTTTATTACTATGTATGTTGAAGCCTCTTGTCCCATAGTTTCGTTACAAAGTACTACACGGATCCAGCACATGGTTCCCATGGAACGTTATTTACATCAAAATTTTAAGATTACTCCGAAGTATGATAACCCACAAGTGTAAAAGATTCCGTCAAAAAATTCACATTTACTCACTAGACAACTTCTGTTTTACTTGATTTTGTCGCCCGAGGACTCCAAGCCCAGTGAAAAGTATTCGCCGTTTGTGTAATTATGAATTCGTCTCATAGATTAACTTTGTTTGAAATGTTACTAACAGCCTGTATACTTCGATTACTGATTACTAACGATGAGTACATAAATCATGAAAATGAACAAATCATGAAAATGTATGACGAACATAAAATCGAAGCAAATAAATGGACTTTATGTTCGTGGTCGATTACCTATTAAAATCCTTCGATTACGATTTTGCACTGCAATTTTCATAATATCTGGTGACAATTTATGACGTCGTTTCTTCCATACTGCCTCATGTCTGTAATTTACGATCATTTCATGAATTTTACATTACGAGATTAAGAAAAATTCATGTGTCATAAATTTATAGATGATGACACTAAAAAAGGGTAGAAAAACAAGACGTAAGTGATTTTTTCGTCCAATTTTTTACCCCCAAAATGGTATATGTATACGTTCGCCAGACAACAAGTATATTCTCCAGTCACCGAAGCCTGCGAGTGAGGTAAATTGTAACCTTTTAAACAGCCTCTGGGATTCTAGGAAACTTAGGGAAGAAACCTAGAAGATAGGCACATACGACCTACTTTAAAGAAAATGAAAAAAAACTTAAATCCATCAGTTCTTACTGGTCCATAGAATGTCACGATTACCATGTTTCTAAATAATCTTTGCTTCCAATGAATCTGAAAAAAGAACTCGAGAACGTGTATATATAAGGCGTTGCACCTATTTACTTAGAGGGAAGGAGACGGGGTGGAACTAGGTGTCTTTACACAGTGATCTTACTCCTTTTTTTTTAATGTTCAGTCATGACATTTAAGAAAAGTGAGTGCATTTAGGAATACATAGCTTAACATCTGTATTACTATTTTATGTTTTGAATCATTGGGGCTTCTGCGCTCAACAGATTAGGAAGTTAGCATCCATGTTTGTACGAAGTTTCCAAAGAGATACCCGGTTTAATCAAGGGAACCAACGGAGGCACATATGTATAATGCTAAGTCATTGGTGCATGTGATGTTAGTACTTTTATCAGGATTTACTCTGTACTTTCCATCGTATCCAATTAGCTTTTATCGTAATGATTCATTCATTGGCTCTTTGCATTCTGTCATATATCCATTCGTCTGTCATGCATTCTGCCATGCATTCATGCATCAATTCATTGATACATGCATTCCATGCAAAAGCTGTCAATACTAACTTTCCACTTACTGTGTCAGTGCTTTTGACTGACCATGTAATTTTACCCTGCATGGGAATTCCATGGGAACGCATGGAATTCCAAGTTTCACTTCACTCGTTCCCAGAATGGTTCTCATAAACAATCCTCTAATAAGGCACAAACTTCGTAAAACTTCAAAATACAGAACTGAAAATAACAAAGCTCATGGGTTTAATCGAATATTCAACCATGTCGATTTATCAATACCTCTTTTTGAAATTTAGCTCTTTGCAGGTGCAAGCAGCATGTACTTGACCCATTTGTCTCTGTCTTTTAACGCAGGCAATGCTAATTAACAGGCTCTTTTAGTTGTAAACGGAAAATTATAACATGTCTCTCTAAAATATCGATTTGGGGCAAACGTCAAACTTCACACCTGTAGGTTTAAAGGAAAGTTTTGTTCCCCTTTAGAGACCTTCATTAGGGATTTATTATGCCAAAATGGAGTAGCCACAAAGAAAAAAAAAACGCAGAATAGAACAGAAAGGTAGAGTAGTACCCTGTAGACATATGTCGTTTCATTCCATGTAAGTGTAAAATATGGGAAAGCATCCTAACTTAGGTGAATCAATAACGTTTGAAAACGAAAAATAAAAGGATGTTTAACACGTGTAGTGGAATGTCTAATTTTCTCTACTTACTGTATGACTCCATGAATATGTCTCGATTTATTCATTTATCTTCGCTTTCACGCTGATATACCTCCAACTACCCCCCCCCCCCANNAATGGAATGAAACCCCTTGTTTTCTTTTGTAGTAGGTCAAAGCAGAGATATAAAATGAAGTCTCGTGCAGGTGTGGGTTTGTAGTGCAGAATTTCTCAAGAAAATACATTGTCATTCCCAGAGTTTTGAATTTGCAGAAGACAATGTTCTGTCACCGCTTTTGTCTCCATAAAGTACATGTTTAAGATGTCCGAAGTGGCTGTTATCACACAATTCATGATATTTGAGTGCGTGAATAGTAACTAGTAGCACAAAGTAAAGGAAGATTGGATTAGTAACAGAGAAAGGATTCTAAGTCTGAACCATTTTGACTGTCTGATCAATGTGCATGTAGACCAGCCTAGAAATTGACCGGGAGACCGGGTATTTGATAACAACAGCACATGAGGTGGTTCGGAATTCTTCGTTGAGTTCGATACGATTTTCCCATATTTTCTTCTTACGATACAGTCAGCAGTTTATAGCAATTTTGTAACCAGCAACTATCCACTGAAATGCAATGTTGTTTCATGCTCATGCTCAAAAGTGACCCATATGACAAGAGTTTGACATTTCCGCGTAATTAAACGTCCTTTGTGGCAACAGATGTGAGGAGTTACTTTGTACTTTTATCAATATTTATCTGTTTTACGTTAAAGTTTAAACCATGATGAAGGTGCGTCGACGCATATATAGCCTATACTCCGTATAGTAATATGTGACGTTGTTTCCAGGATCGGCAGATTCTGTATCTAATTCCACATTTTTCACTCTTGTTTATCTTTTCTATTGCTGTGGAACATTGTCATCCATACGATCTCTCCAAACTCTTGCATGAAAGGCTTAACCTCTTGGGTAAAGGTACTACCTGATGCGTCGAAACATGAATGGGGCATTTTACTCGGTCAATTAATGTTTCCAATCAGCAGAATATTGTTGTCGACTTCAACAATCCAATCTCTTATAGGAAACGTTGATTGACAACGTTCCCGTGAGGTGTAACCTCTATTCCCACCCACACGCACAAACTAAATGAAGGCAAACCTCTGGGTTGTAACAATGCGTTTACAGTCCCCGGTAATTCACCAACAGTCGCACAGATTTTGACAATTTATGTCAACTTCAATTATGCGACGAGTGTGTAAATTGAAGATGTGCGGCACTTTTGTTTGTCCAGGAAGCTTCGTGCGGAGAATTCATCTTCCTAAGATGAACAGTTCCTATTCACGGGTATTTCTTCACTCCTTCAGTTATTTTGAATTTGCTTAAAATGAAATCAGTGTGAAAAATCGGAAGATTACCGCAGACTGCCAACGATAAAACAATATATTACGGAAAGTTTCGCCTGTGCTCTCTGCGTGTACTGTGTTAATATTGAAGAACTTAGAGGCATATGTTTTAATTTCGAAATGTAGTCACGCATTGTCTACAGTTGCATGAACGTAACCTGTACAGCTTATAGCACATGTATGCTAGATGCCATATTACTATCAGGTACTGCTGTTATGTGTTTTTAACAAAAGTAATATTGAATTTTAAAATAGTATAATGAATGTTAGAAAGTTGCACAATTGAAATCCAACTAGTTTCAGTTTTAATTAGTTGGTGATATAAAACGGAATAAACCAATCAAAACTTATAGTATTTTCATTGATACTATAAAGCATAATATACGTTCGTTTAAGCATAATACATTTACCTTAAGAAAAGCTAGAAGACCTTGAACGATCCACATATGTAAAAGTAATCCGTTCGTCACCACAGAAGAGATGGGAGCAGGATCGTTGGTATGTACGAAGAAAAAGTCGGAAATTCTTATCCAATGCTATATTTCTAAGAAAAAAATTTGCAAATATTAAAGTTTATTACTTTTCAAGTTAGCTTCTGGCTAAATCGATTTCCTTTTCCTAGACGTAATGAAATATTGGGGCGTTCATCGCCGGGTCATGTAAGGTGAGACGTGAGTGCCGTATTTTTATCCTTTATTTTGTTAACCGTAGGAGACTTTGTTAACCGTAGTGGAAGAAATGTTTTTACTGTACGTTTCCCTTGTGGGGTGTTGTTGCTCCTCTGTGTGTGACTATAGACTTGGATCGAATGGAAGACTATAGGGGAGGATGAGGGGGGGGGGTCGCAAGACAGCAATAACGAGACGCACACACACGCAAATACAAAATTGAACCTAAAATTGTAAAAAAAAATTCTCTGATACCAGAACATTAATGGTTGAACATTAATGGTTGACAGGAGACTTACACGAACACGTGTGTATAGTAATGGATCGATTCGTTTTGTTAAAATCTCAAACTAAGTTACGAAATGAAGAACGTAAGAGAATCTCATTATGCGTTTACTTAAGATATAGCTCACTCGAATTACCTCATTTAATTGAATCAGAAACCAACCAATCCCAGTGTCAAATTAAATCTAAACAAGCAAAGCTAATAAAGAGACAAAGTCAAAGTAAGAAGATGTATTTCCTTAGCCGTTCTGCTTCTAATCCAAATACTTGGTTAACTTTTATATATCTAGACTATACCTGCCCTGCCTTTTATAGTAAGAAAGATATTTGTAAGCAGAATTTAATTACGTTGAGATTAATTATTCTAAAGAATACATAAAGATCTCTTGGCTTGAAATGGAAACAGATGTTTCCTCAGTCAGGCAAAGACAGGTTAATTACCAAGGAAATTTAGGAGTTCGTGCAAATCAGAAGACGGAAAACGAGGTCACAACGAAATCTAACTTTCTGTAAACTATATATTTTATAATTATCACCTTTCGATAATCGCAAATCTCTTCATAGCACATTTAGCAAAGATATGCACGAGCAGATGAGAAATTCAAATGAAATTATGTGATTTTGTAACGAGGAAGAGAGCTGCCAGAGGGGTTTCGTTTGTAATCATTAACTACAAACGGTTGAATATGGAAGCTGTTTAGCAGATTTTTATCTTGTGACTTGAAGTGAAACTTGAGAGTGAATCAATATGCCTCTATTTGTATTATTAAACACCAAACAATATTCCCTAACTTCTTTGTCAAAATTAATACATAATGATATAAGACAAAATAGATGAAGAAAAAAAAAATCAACTTTGCATGAAAAAGCAATGAAAATAAAACGTAAAGAAAAAACAATTCGAAGAAGAACTTGGAGAAAGACACTTCTCCAGAAAACAAATTCCGAGTGTTTTCCACCTTTTCACATCAGATACTCCATACGTTTCTACTGACAGCATTCATTATTGTAATACAATTATTTAGCAACATGTGAAGAAGGCCTTTTGTTCTACCCTTTTCCCACTTTTTTGTCACCATTTAAGCCTCTTTTTATGAAATATGAAATAATACTAAGGGGCTTTAGTTAAGTGCATCAAGCTGTTTTCTTATTTTGTCTGGATTATTTTTCTCTTGAAAATATCAGTGCACTATTACTCGTTTTAATTATTTGGATTTAAACGTAGAATACAATATTATACAGACTTCTCATGAGGCAAATGTGATTTTATGGTCGTGTGAATGCGTGCAGGGTGGACTTATGTATGTATTATTTACTAGGCTACGCTATTACCACTGAAAACATTAATTTGGTGATTGAAGCAACACCTTAAAAGAAACTGGAAGAAAAATTCAATAGAGGCCCAACAACGGGAAAAGTCAGCATTATATACTATTTAGGGTTATGAAAATTTTAACAAGTGGAAGAATTTCATTCTTTTGTAAGACACTTTGATGTATAATAAAATGTATAATAAAAAAAAATAAATGTCTAGTCATTGTTACATTATATGATAGGTTTAGTCAAGGAATCAATGACTAGAAAATGTGTAGTACCAACAGCATTTCACTTTATTTTTCACTGTCACTATTTGATTTTTTACAAAATTATATCAGAAAATCGTCATCGATTGTTTAGGGAATTAGCATTTTAGCAAGAGGTACATTTGTCCCCTTTTTGTTGCAAAGTTGCAAAGTCACCAATTAATGCTATGAACAGGTCAATGTTAAAAATATGTTAATTTACACCCTCAGACACTCTAAGTGCATTTCTTCTTACCTATGAACCAGTTGTGACGAATATCCCCATCCAAAAGCCTCTCGCCTGAAGGCATGTGATGAAGACGAGATATGGGAAAGGGTAGAGTCCACCTTCGTCTAATCTATAAATTTTGACATGGCTTTGAAAGTACATTCTAGAAAATTTCCAATCAGAGATGAAACTGGAAATGACGTCATCAGGCATATACGTGTAACCCAAACAAATTTGAGAGACACTTAAACGTTTACCATACCTAAATAGAGTAATCTTAGTGTCTACTAATCATTGTGGTGCCACTAATTACATATTGTTTTCCATATTTCTCACAGAAATCGTGCGTGGAAATTTTAGACCTGGTAATGATATTTACGAAACTAAACTTAAGTTCTCATTGGTTCCCGGGCAATTCTCCCCAGGCAATCTCCAACCTATCCCCTCCCTTGATGGAATTGGGGGGGAAGGCTTTTTCGAGGAGGAGGATTTTCTAGATTGGGAAATGCTCAGGCGGGAATTGTCCTGTTATGCATTCTTCACTGTTGCTGTACGTCAAAATTGAATACAGCAATAACACTGTGATCATACATCTTGTACTGAAGTGCAAAACCGATACAATTGTTTAACTGAGAAATTTCAGTTGATCTATTATTTGCATTTTATAGCCTGAACAACTGCCACTTGGAAAATCATTCTTGTAATTTTCTCTGCTCATGATGGATTCGTCAACTCATTCTCTCAATGATGGCACTTAAAACTTTAATCATTACATAAGCCACATTTGAATTTAAATCTATGCTTATATTACTAACGTTAATGCACATGTAGTATTTTTAAGATATATGTTTTAACCACTCCTTCATCGAATAATGTGCTGAAGGGGGAGGGGAGGTAGTGACAAGAGGGCTGTTGCGCTTGTTCGTATATTTATTATGATGTTCGGTTTATGAAATCGTATCAAATACATCTTCTCCTTAAATTATTGAGTCAACTCTCAAGAGTCCCTCACAGTGTAGCCTAAGGCTTGTCGTGTAAGTATTTGTTTGGTTGGTTCCCTGCAGCGTCGTTCTGCCGTCAAGGCAAGAAGCTACTGGCGCTTTTTTTTTTAAGATAGACAAGAATCAAAACGAAAATGATAGTTCTAAAGTATCAGTGAAAGCATGCATGTGGTGAGTTCTGGCAGTGCCTAGACCAGTGATAGAAAGGGGTGCAGACATTAATGGGACACAGCAATATATATATATATATATAT
>VJOZ01028218.1:0-11031 GCA_009801055.1 Stichopus horrens
GTTTTGCTTGGAACTGCCCAATACCCAATTCTTTACACAACTTTTTGGGAATTTCAACTTCAAAAATGTATATGATACAGTTTAATTTACATGACATGTGCAACATTTCATAGAATACTTAAATTTCAAAGTAATATCAATGAAATTTTTCTGATCAGATTATCATGTTTTCACCCAATACAACAATATTTTTCAACTTTAAATTGAAATTTAGCATAGAATTCAACTGATTCAGGCAAGTTAAAAAACAATGCAATCATTGAACTTCTGGGGGCTAAGCCCCCTGGAGCTCCACCTCTGGACACCACAAGTGGCCCAATGGTGGGTTCCTTGACCCCATGTCGATATGACGATTGCTTTGTGATTGGCTAATGCCATCAGCATTACGTTACATCTGCCAGGAAATTGACCACATCATAATTATCCTCCCAGACACTTCAACTTCCAAAATGTATGTAATAGTTTCCTTTACATGACATGTGCAACATTTCATAGAATGTTTCAATCTCAAAATAATATCAACGAAATTTTTCTGATCAGAATACAGTTTCCTTTACATGACATATGCAACATTTCATAGTATGTTCAAATTTCAAAAAAATATCAATGAAGTTTTTCTGATCAGATTATCATGTTTTCACCCAATGCAACAACATTTTTCAACTTTTAAAGTTGAAATTTAGCATAGAATTCCAGTGATTCAGACACATTAAGGAACAAAGCAATCATTGAACTTCCTGGGGCTAAGCCCCCTGGAGTTCCACCTCTGGACTCCACAAGTGGGTCCCTTGACCCCATCTCGGTGTGAAAAATGTTTCATTGGGTGAAAACATGATAATCTGATCAGCATTATCTTACGTCGGCCGGAGAATTACATTGTAATTACCCTCCCGGAAATTTACACTTTTCCTGCAGTGAGTAAACACTGCAAGAAATTTTGATCAGAATCTAAGATGATCACTTAGAAATTTCTCTGAGAACTGGTCAGTTTCGCATCAAATGAACAACCCACAAGGGAGAAACCTGAAAACGCATTTGTAAGTTTCACCTCAAGATCTCCATAATAATTCTTAAATCTGGAAAGAAATTCTACTTACAATCTCTGATTTTATTGCTATAAATCCTTCCCATCTACAATCCCTGAAGCAGGCAAAGTTAATCAGGGCACTCAAAAATCTTCGAGTTTTCTTCGGTTCTGTTTAAAAAAGAAACCAGAATGCATGAATGTATTGTGGTTTTGATGATGACATTATGAGTATTTATCTATGAATATGATACAAGATGACTGATATGTATCATGTTTCAACATACACAATTGCATATTACAGCACTGCAATGTGATACACCTACATATTGCACAAGAGATCTGTCCAAGTTTCCTTTCTTGAGATTCAGTGCTGACAGTTTTCACAATCTGATCCCAAAATCTCCAAATGACCTTTGACCTGCACCAAAAACACCAGTGGTCTTGTACTCAATGTGATGCAAAAGCACATTACACAAGAAATCTGTCCAAGTTTCTCTCCTTGAGATACCGTATAATTTTAAAACAAGGTTTTACCAATTTGACCCACTGGCCCAAAATGACCTTTCACCTCCACTAAAATGATAAGATTCTAGTACTCAGTGTGGTATGCCTACATACTACACATGTATGAGATCTGTCCAAGCTTCCCTTCTTGAGATACTGTGCTTAAAATGCTTTCAAAATTGACCCTCATTGACCCAAATAATATTTGACCTCCTAAAAGTGATTGTGTGCATAGGCAAAAAGTAAAAACATTGAAATTTCCAAAATTTTGGTAAGGCTTTTAATGGTCATTCAGGCAATCTGGGAAAATAAATAGGTTTCAGTTGGTTAATTTTGCCATATGATTTCAAATTCTTCAAACATAACGACAAAAAATGTAGAATACGATAATGTAGTGGTTGACAGTTTTCATTCAAATCAATGGTGTACTTCTTTGAGCAAGCCAATGGGAAGTATACTAGTATTGAATATTCAGTTACTGTACCAACTCAGGATCACTGACAAGGCAGGCAAGGTTGTGTTCAGTTCGTAGGTTATTTGTATACAGTGTTTCCTTTCACCANNCCGATACCTACCAAGGAGCCACGACTTGAGGTGTATGTTTTTGATACATTAGTGACACCTGTACTGTTGCATATTCATTACGTAGGCGGTTATAGCAAGAACCGTTAATTTTCAAATTATGATTTCTGTTTTTTACTGTTTTAATGCCAATCCCGTTGTTTTCTGAAGTAGTTACTGTCATTTTCCTTCATTGAAAGACATAGTGCGTTTATGTATTACCCCAAGGGTACATTTAAAGATAAAGAAAAAGTATAGATCAAACATAATCTTATCCATTTGGTTTTTCAGTACACACGCAATCACTTTAAAAAACAATTAGACTTTCTTACTCAATGTGGAACACCTACATGATACCAAGCACGAAATTTGTCCAATCTTCCATTCTTGAGATATCATGACTACAAGGTTTTCAAATTTGTCTCCTGTTGACCCCAAATGATCTTTAACCACCAACAAAAACAACAGGCCACTTGAACTCAATGTGGTACACAAACATACTGTACCAAATATGAGATCTGCAGTTTATTTCCAAGCTTCCCTTCTTGAGATATCATGTTCACAAGGAGGACTAGGTCATACACACACGTATTTAAGTAACACTTATCATCCAAACTAAAGAGATGGAATCACTCCCAGCCTCAAAGAACTTCCTGTCAGGGTGAGAACGTTATGTTACATACTTCGTGATTGATTCATTCCTTTTGATAAAGCAAAAACTTTAGAACAATAATTTCATAAAACAGTTTGATCACAGATGGTCTATTTCACTTTTTCAGCCATCATCTAGCAAATACAAACACATACAATATCCACATGTTTTTCCTCTGGTTGGGCAATTGAGAATTTATATATGGTGGTCAATTCCAAACTAAAGCTGGCCTTCTGAACTTCATGCGCTTACTAATTTATCCTCAGTTTTTATATTGCTACATCCTAGATAACCATGGCCAGTTTTGCATGTGGGTTACAACCCTGAGTATAAAGTGACAGTACTTAGTAGTCTGATGCATCACCTTGCTGCAGAAGGTGGTTGTCCTATGGAATTTGAGAGAAATTCTAGTGCAGAGCATTTAAAGCTTTTGCATTTATGGCTGAACCTACTGTATATACTGTGTTAATATAAAGTACCAAAGACAGTAGAAAGAAGCTAACAGAACAGTTAAATACAAATAGCACTTCCAGTTCATCTTCATCCAGGTTGTCTCTGACTCCCATGGATTTCATCACTTATCTAAGTTGTTCTATTCATGTGCCTGAAATTTTTGGTAAATGTATACTTCTTCCTGCATCAGTAGTGTTTTAAACTTACCAAAGCTCAAAAGGTACAGCACCTCTTTCAAATGAAACTTGCCTACCACAACCCTCACTACTACCCTCACAGTACTAGCCATTCAAGCATCCTTTGCTATTCCTATTTCACACACAATTATTTCTTACTTGGTTGACAGAGATCAGTGATCTTGAAATCCTCAGCTTGACAAGCACTCATAACTCTTTGGCTAGGAGAAAGCAAAGAAAGAATTACCGAGAAATAATCATCTTAGACATGAAGGAACCCAATTATTATATATTTCAGAAATAGACATGAGGTTGCTAGGTCATTTATTTGACTTGAGACCAAAGATGATGTCATCAAACATACTGCTTGTGTGATGACATAATCATTGGGTATCAAATCAAAAGAATAGCAAAATCATATTATCAGACTCAGCTGATATACATGAAACAATCTACAAATTGCACTCTGCCCACTGAATTTCACAAATTTGCATAAAGATTGCATAAAACAATTAAAACTTCATACCACTTTACAGGGCAAATTTGAACAAACCATCATGAATATGCAATAGCTTCTACTGATGACATACTGGATTCACTATTGATTATGAGCACTGGCTTAATATACCCACGCTTTCTTTCAGTGTGAAAGACCAATGTGCAAAGAACTTGTTCAAATAAGGCTTCAAAAGCCTTTAATAAGAGTGTTTACTGTGATTCAAAATCCTCAAAAATATGCCGTAAGATGTTGAATATGGCTTGTTGACATCAGGACCAAGACGTTTCATTCCACTTGTGTAAAGAAAAGTGGGATTGTCTGCAAAGACCATTTTGAAGAGGACTGTTTGTGCAAGACAGTTGAATTTGTCAGTTAGATCACTGAATTTCTCAAAGTAATTACTGCTTCCAAGTGCTGTGCAAACAATTTTCGAGCACAAGAAAAAGGCAATAATTTAAGAGAGAAGACTGATGATGGCACGAATGTCAGAGTGAAAGAATGTTATCACTGTTTGATCAAACATTTTGGTTATTTGCATGTAAGTCCTGTATGTCTACATTTTCCACAAGACCCAATTCTGAATAACCTAAAAAATTGGCACAGTGTTAGAGATTTGGCCTGGATGAAGATTACATGGCATTTATCTCATCAAAGACATCTCAATTATAGAATTGAGATGAGCTTAATCAAGAGGTTGTTATGTTAAGTGTGAAGTGTTATACATAGTATATAACACTACTGTTAAGGATAAGTTGGTTGTACCAGCTATATTAAGTAAGAACATGAAACTATTGTTACTATACATGCTGTCTTTCTACAATCTTGGAAAAAACTGTTGGGCTTTACATTGCAATTGTAATCCTAACTTTTAGCTGAGAGGATTACAGCAAACACAGCACCCCTTTCCAATGTAGCACTATAGGAGTGAATATACACTGTGAACAGTTATCCTGTAGCCAACATTGAAAGGGGGAGCAGGGAGTCCCAAGGAGTTTTGTCCAAGATTGTATGTGCTTTGTGAAAGCATTTGAACTCAGTACATCACAGCCTTAAGTGCACTCTTCAAAAAAAAAAATTGCCAGCAATGGACAAACCTTTCTCCTAGGACATTTATCCGCATAGTCTGACATCTTGGTAATCCGAAAACTTACTGGATATTTGAACACTTATGAATGACAAATTTACCAGTCTCCATACAACTAAAGCACATCCGTCTACCAAGCTAATCTATCTGAGCTGGTAAACTTTGACACCGCCTTCACCTTCACCCTAACCCGAAATGGTCTAGTTCCCCAAGTACCACAACCCCAAGTGCAACCAAAACATGCTGCCAACATGCCTGCTGCCTGCAGAGCTAGTTCTCCCAGCAGGTGAGAGTACTACAATGCTTTGGCTATCCACCAAATGCTGTACCTGCCGTGTACATAGCCCGGGGCTGCAGAACCCAGGAGGGAGACACTGGTAAGACAAGGTCGAGTAGCCAATGAGGCCCCAACTCAGCGCAAGGGTGAGAATGCAACCAGATTAATACACACTAGTTAACATACATTGAGAACAATGAAAGTTCATTCCACCAGACTGTAATTATCTCACCTTAAAACAGCGATCTTTTAAGCATGTAAGCAAGTGGATGGATGATTGAAAGGTGAGAAGCCTTAATGACAAATGGAGGTAGCCAACCGTGTGAATCTGCAGCTCTGGCAACCGATATGTTAATGCTGTGACACACCATCATCAAAGGAGAAACAAAGTTCATCATTCGTAAATATCCAAGCAGGTGAGTTTGGGGATATTTACATCATTTCAAACTTACCTGTCCCCATAGCAATGCAAAGAGTGACAGTGCTACAATGGTGCGGGCATGATGGGTGGGACAACCTATTGAACATCGCAGCACAGCACAGACGAAGTTACAATCTGTAGCCCACGTGTCAGAAAGGTGATTGACAGGCAACAAAGGTTGACAGAATTTTCAACGCTGCTGCTTTAACGATGTCCTACATGGTGACCGCAGTGCACAGAGCTATGGGTGCATGCGGTGGATGCAGCCAGCCCCACCCCGGATGGGGGTGGGGCTGGGTGGGGCACTTCTTATCTTCTGCTACAGAGAAGGTAGTAGAGAGTTCTGGTAAGAAGATGTTTCTCAGGACAAACGGCAGGGTCTTGTTCTTCATGAGGAAATCTACATCTCGAACCATCCTGACCCTGTGGTTTCAAAGCGACAGTGACCTGGTTCAACGATCGATTAGATCGTATAGACAGATATGACAACAACCAGATGGGGTTACAATGACAAAGAGTGTCTTACGGGCTGTGGGCCCTCTATCATTCAGTTGTGTAATCCACCTATGGGGGAAACATGATTTTATGAACCCTCAGATAATTTAAAAATCATAAATCCAAAGAATCTGCACTTTTCCTTGCATGTTTTTGAGAAGACCAGCAAACTCTTCATAAATAATTTTTTAAGTTCCTGATGTACCGATTGTCCCATGTATTTCATAAGGTGGTCACTTACCTGATCAAAAACTTTCAACTTTTTCACTATTTGTATGAGGACGACCATCACAATTGACGATTCTACATCATTTCAAGGCTATAACTTGCACCATTTTTCTTTGACATCGTTTTAATTACGAAAAAATGACATGCTGAAACCTTCTGTAATCTTAACCCAGCCAAAAGTAAATAATTCAAAGTAAAATATAGGCTGCTTTTGCATGTGTGAACTTATCTTCTAAAATTTACAGTAGACACAAAACTGTACAGTAGTAGCTGAACCACAAATTTACTACTGTATCTCACGCTAAGTCCTTTATTTAACACAGGGTCTAATTCTGCTAAAATTGTTATTTGGCTTGAAAAAGATAACAAGTGTCTCATTGCAAAGGGCAGTCGCAAGGCTTTTCGTGTTAAAGGTTACGTTGGGTAACTTGGCCAGGTTAAGAACAGGTGTCCACAGTTTGCAGTGGAAGCAAAGATGCACTTTAAACTGCTGCCATGGGAAAAGGCCTGACATGACTTTAGTGAATCGAATTCCTAATCAGTGTATGATTTGATAATCCATGAGGAGTGCTATTAGGGTAGAGAACAATTAGCGCTTCAGCCACCACGTTGCTGTCAGGATCATTTGAACATTTGAGCATTTGACTTTCTTCAGAACTGTCAGAATCAGGCAGAATGGTGGGCAGTTTAGGTCTTTGAGTTCCCCCTTGTCTGTTGATGGATGCAATGGCTGCGGTGTTGTCGGACACGACAGTAGTCGCAGTGCCTTGAGGTCTTCTGCAAAGACCTTAAGGCAACTCCAAACAGCCTTCATCTCAATCAGGTTGATATGTATTCTCCTCTTTGGGACCAACCATTTCCCTGAGGCTCTTTGGTTCCTCCAGTGTGCGCAGCAGCCTGTGAGGCGTCAATTGTGATGGAGATCATCCGTGGGTGAGTTGTGAATGGGACTCCTTCTATCCAAGATCTGTTCTAGAGTCACCTGTTGACATGAGGTTGTACCTCCTGGGTCATGGAAACCAAGATGCGCAAATTATGTACCATTGGTTTGTATCTCATTTGAAGAAGGTGAACTTGAATAGGCTACATTTGAAGTCTACAGTAGTAAACAACATCAACTGTGCTCACCATGAGGCCTAAGGTCCTCATGCAGCCAGTTGTTTGTATCAAGATTGCATCATGACAGAAGCCCTGTGACTGCTTGTCAAAAGTCCTGGACCCTGATTTCTAACAGGAAAGTTACTCCTATTGTGAAGTCCAAAATTACGTCCCAAAAGTTTAGTTTGGGGAGTTAGATTTGACTTGGTGTGGTTGATGACCCAACCTAAGGATTGTAGTAATTGATTTACAGTAAAACCCCGACCCAAAACCTGAATTTCCGAAACCCTGTTTACCTGAACTGGGTGTTCGTTTCGCAAAACCGGCAGTCCGGCATCTTACACAAGCTACAGTATGTCAATTTCAGTGTAGATTTGACATTTTGTCTCTCTGTTTAACTTTTCCGATCCCTACCGATTTTTATTGTAGTAGAACACAAGTATTTTTTATGTTTATCTACACTACCATCTTTAACCATCAAGCTGGAGAATGAATAAACGATACAGAATTACCCTAATTGTTTGTGTCTTTTGTTCCTTGGTTGTCCATGTAGAGCCACAATAGGATCAATAGCCACACGCAGTGCACTAAGCCTAGGCTATTAATACACAGTCCTGATGGTATCAGTGCTGCCCAACAGACGTTCTCTTCACTCTTATTAACGCCGTGATTAAATTAACAACTGTGTAGAAGAATATCAATTAGACTTAAATGTAAGGTGTTATAGGTGAGATGATAAACTCATTGAGTGAGCTAACAAGCTTAAAATCCTTGCTTACCTTTCAAATGCTAAGCCTACTGCCGACATTCCATTTCGCAGCGCAGGTTTCATATGTACAGTAAAAGACAAGTCGCCAAGCTCATACTGTCATAGCTAGTGCTAGCGTCCCCTACAAGGGCTGTTGGCAGTGTGTAGGCTATGTGTTATCCTGATGCTGAGCAAAAGTAACACAACTCAAACAGACTCTCATTGCCACCCAAATGTAAAATATCCTCCTTGGAAGTTCAGTCTAAACAATACATGAAAAAGTTCAAATCTTCAACAAATTTCTATTTTTTACTATTAAATGAAAGAAATGACACAAAGACAACCTAGCAAAGGTCAATTTTCCTATTAATAAGTCCATGCTACACCCGGGACAGGAAATCAACGATAAACATGAAACCCATTTATCCAAACTTTTCCAGTATTCGAACAACTTCTGGTCTCAACGTGTTCGGAGAAACAGGGTTCCACTGTGTTAGCTTCACATTTTTCTCCACAACTGTACCAATCAAACTTCTCCAAGAATAAGCGAGTCATGACAGTACAGGGTTCGTACACATTTTTATTACAAAATTCAAGGACTTTTCAAGGACTTTCAAGCACTGAAATTTCAATATTCAAATACTAGTTTAAACCAAAACTAACCAAACTGAAACCATTGCTAAACTGCACTGTCTACCTTATGTAGGAACTTTATAATGTTCTTCTTAACTCCTCTATTTTGATATCCAGTGTTTTGATTTGTGAAGGTGTTTCATTTGCACTTCTCCTGAGGCTATTTGACTTTCCAATGCATGACAAGTTTCCTTGGGATTCAGCTTTGTCTGCTAATCTATCTGCAGATTTAAGTAACTCATCCATATCTGCTTCCATCCTTTGCTTCTTTCCCTCAACTCCTCTAGCTCATCCATAACATTTTTTCCTCTTTTAAGTCCTTTGCTTGTAGCGCTTTTGTTTTTTCTCTTCATCAAGAAAGCTCATGAACCTTTCTCTTGCTGAAGCTGCGGATAAAATCAATTCTTTGGTAATCGACACTTTTAAAACACCACCTTTGTTTTTAGTGTGTTCACCAACGATTCCCTGAGCAACAAAGCAGCATTCATGCAAGTTTTCAATTTCCATCTGCTTCTTGAAAGAAAATCCCCTTTCAACACTTGCCTGTCTGTGTGAAAGTAATAATAGTATTTTAACCACTAATTTCCATAAAGCTTGGATTCAAGGTTTAGTGCCCATGTGCTCATACCAAAAAATGTCCAATTGTACACCATCTTTAAATGGATCAAATTCTGTAAACAGTGCTGAGGAAGATGATACTTGGTCCAGAAATTCTGAGAATGACTTGATGAGAGTATCGCACTCTTTTCTCTTCCACGTGCTTTGAAAAAACAAAGTGATCAAGAACCCTCTTAAATTTGATCTCACACACTGCCGCAAAGCCATCCTCCTAGGGTCAACACAGGCTGCACATCACACCAACTGGTATAGAATTGGAGACTTTGACAATAGTTTTGTTGAGATCTAAATAACAAGCATTCTCTTTCAGAAATCAGTTTTTTGGAGAGCAATTCCTTGACTCCTTTCTGCACAATGAATCTAATATCTACATCTTTTATGGGACAATGGATTGATCAATCATTTGCATCCATTGTGACATCCTTGGTAATCTTGTTCACATCTTCCACTAAGGGTTTACCTCTTTGGTACTCTACAAGAAAAAGATGGACCTCCTGAGCAACAGAGACGAAGAAAGCAAGTTTGGCATAAATAAGATGATTGTTTGAAATTTTCACAAACTTGCTTCATTGTGCAGCTTTCACATACTTCAAAAGATTAGGCCAAATTTCCTGAACATGTTCAGCAACTCACATATTTTCAAGCCACCTATGTCTACAAAAGTAAAGAGGAAACTTTCTGTTTCCTGTTATCATCTAATAATCTTCCCTTCATTCTGGAGTGTCATGAAATAACCAATTGCAAGAGGAAAACAACTGATCAAGCTTCCACTCTGAAGCATTTACTCCACTGACTTTTGAAAGCACTGTGGACAATGTGTAATCCACATGAGCCAATGTTCAAAGCATTATGATGAAATTCCTTTGATACTTTCTTTGCGTAATTTTTCAAAAAAACTTCCAGTTGACGTTTAGGCCATCCATAGAGACCTAGCAATGCAAAAAAAAGGAGGGTAGTCCACAGAATTGCATACATGTATCATGTATGTCACCACAAAGACTCTCCCTATTCAAAGTGATAACTGTAACGACTACAGGCTATTGTCAACACCGAACCTGATAACATAATGAAAACCATAATATAATTTGCATCTTCGCCCTCTGACCTTGACTGTTACCATTTCCCTACTTTGGGACATGGTCTATCTTCACCACCAAAGTCATACGACTACTCCAGGGGTTTAAGCTCAAACATGTACATTTCACAGTTTGTCATATGACCTTTGACCATGATTACCACAGTAAGTAAATATCCTAATTTTTTAAATTTAAAGTAAATGTCATTTTACACAGAAAGACAATTTTTACACATTTTAAGGAATGACATCTAATCTCCAACTGTGGTAAAGCTCCCAGAACCTCCCCACAAAGCCACCTATAGTAGCAATAAAACTAGGCCTAGCCATCTGAATACAAATCTTACAGTATGAAGGTCCAATAATAAAAAGGGATAGGCTATCTTGAAAAATTCTTCCTGATTATAGCTCAGATATGCTCAGTGTGGTTGTATTGAACTTAAAAGCTGTGGAATACTTATCCCAAAACTCCTCTGGTTTGG
>VJOZ01028329.1:0-20419 GCA_009801055.1 Stichopus horrens
TAGGGGAAAGTCAGATGAAAATGAAACTTGGTATGTAGGTTTGCGATATTAAGAAGGTGTGCACTATTGTTTTTTGTGAACTGTAGGTCAAAGGTCATCTGGGGCACTGGGAGCAAAACTCTGAAAACCTTTAAAACATGATATCTCAACTTGCAAAGTTTGGACAAAGTTTTTATTTGGTATGCATTATGATAGTGGTGCCTTCAGGATGTTCAAGATTTTTGGGTCCAAGTGCCAAATGGGCCATACAGTCCACATAGCATTAAAAATGCTTCTTCTCCCAGAAATTGTATGGCATAAAGTTGAAATTTTGCCACATTACTACTATGTTTAATAGTGGTTCAATCTGGTTGTTCAGAATAATTTTTCCCACATGGGTCATTTGGACCATTTAATGAAATAATGCAAAATGTTTCTTATCTGGGTATATTTTACTTTGCAATGTGGAAGGATTGTCAAATTAGCATCCTGGTAGTGGAACCCTTTGCTTCATTGCAGTGTTCAATAGTTGTGGGTGTAACTTCAGGTTGAGCTATATGGGCCTTAAATCATTACACTTTGCAATGCGATAGTTCTTCAACAGATTATATGTTACAGTGGTGAGGGTTTTTCAGATTAGTAGATGAGTACCTTTGGCTAATCAGCATTCTTATGGACAAAATGGGATGCCAATTTTTCGGGGGATGGTGATAAATTGAGGGTTAACGGTGGTTAAGACTTATTGACTACAGTTGAGTTACAATGATCTTCACGCAAGGAACCAAAGAAGTGCCTTTGGACTCTTGTCGATAGAATTTGTCATTGGCAGATACCTTTTCTTAATATATACCACCAATCTATTTAATAGTTAGATACGCTTGATTTGGATAAAAGAAAAAGAGAGAAAAGGTTTGTAAGGTATACATGACAACTACCTACAGTATCCCCCTTTAATGCACAGACAAAAAAAAAGTGATCGTTGGTATAAAGGGCTGCTCATATTAGAATCTTTATAGATGGTGTAAGCAGGGTGCAGAGATAATCAAGTCATGAGAAGTGGATATGTCAGAGGAGGTTTGAAGAGATGGTGGATGACAGGTGAAGGAAAGTTAGAAGAATAAAGGAGCAATACCTTCCAAATAAGTTTACATTGGAAGTCCACTTAATGCATGTAAGCAGGCCTTGAATTCTGAGGTGTGCGAGTGCGATTGCACACCACCACACTCCTTACTTTCCTGAGGAGTGTGATTTGTAGCACACCTGGAAAATCTAAAACTCAAGGCCTGATGTAAGGTATCTGTCTCTATCTGGAGATGGTAACCAGGGAACCACAAGATCAGCAAATCTGAATGATGTTGAAACTATATTCTTATGTTAGCCCAGTGTGTGTACACTTTCCAAGAACTTTAACAATATTGGCAGATGTTTCAGTCACGGAGTAAATGGATGGTTTTATTTTAGTGAAGTTTACACCGACCTAGGCCATAAACATGGAGGGGAAACTACTGTATACTGCTTGTTTTCTTTAACTACAGGAGAGAGAGAGAACTTCTGGAAAGGGACCTACGCGAGAGAGAAATGCGGGACCCTCTGGCCATGAGAGATCCCCTGGCACTCAGGGATCCTCTCGCCCTCAGGGATCCTCTCTCCATGAGGGACTCCCTCGCTATAAGGGACGCCAGGGAATTGAGGGACGCCAGAGATATTAGGGACGCCAGGGACATCAGGGACATGAGGGATGTCCGAGACCCTCGTGACTTGAGGGATTCTCGTGACGTGAGAGACGCCCGCGATGTAAGAGATATGCGAGACCCTCGCGATATCAGGGACCCTCGAGATGTCAGAGATTGGGAAATGCGCGAGGCGAGAGAAATCAGGGAACGTGAAATCAGAGAGAGGGAACTAAGGGAGAGGGAAAGGGAGATGCTAGATAGGCGTTCTGCACCACCAGTTGCCGATGTCCCGCCAGAACCATCAGAGAAAGGACCAACAGATGTTGAAATTATCATAGCCAGCCGGGCACAGAAGTAAGTCACATTGGCACTCGATGCTGTCATTAAAAGTCGTCATCCTGCTCTCCAGCGTTGGGGTCAAATCGAGCTCAATATCTCGAGACAGGTGATCGTGACAAATCTCATACATGGTGCATAGATTGGTCATTCTGATTGGATGTTCCATATAGCTTTTGGTGGAGGTTAAATATCATTTGATTATTGAGGTGACTAATACATGTCATATGTGGTGAAAACGTTGTAAACACTACCAAGAAGGGTAGCCTTGAATCATGCCATTTGTGGTTTGTTGGTCATTGGTCATAGTGAGTAGATTATCCCTATTGTGTTTAGTAGAGGTCCTTTGAGTATAACATAGCATTGAGATACCTTAAAGATAGTGCTGGTGATGATCCCGAGCCAAATGCACAGGCCTCTCGTTCATTGTGAAACTGAATGTATTTGTTATAACTTTTTCCTTTCTTTGCTGTGTACCAGGATGTATGCAGAAATGGTGGAACGTAGAATTCTAGGACTTAGAATGACCGTTGACTTTATGTACCTTGGCGCTGAAGTGACCCTGACCTCAGCACTGGATAGCGCATCACGCCGAGGCATACTGTACGCGGTTGTCGTGACCAGTCAGCATGAAGTACACCAGTCTATCACCCTCAACATCCTGTACGGCACCCCTCAAGGTAAACTGCTTTCTTCCCCTCTCCTCCAGAAATCTACCCACGTGGAATCTTCTACCGCTGTGAAAGACATGTATGTGCCAAAATGTTGTCTTTTCCATAAAGAGCGAGGAGTCGAGAAAGGAATTCCAGAGGTTCATTGACTTTTCTTGTCAGTCAACGTTTGTTGGTCATGATGCCATTGTGTTTGTCAATTTGTCATTCCTCATTCCGCCGTAAATTTTAGTGTGTTAACAAATGAGAGAATGCGGTATACTGTCAATACATTGACCTTGTGTAGTCCAACGATAAAACAGCCATTTTTGTTTTTAATCAAAGCCGATAGCTTCAATTCTTTGATTTACTCAGCCTGTCGTTTGCCTTTTTCTTTGTTTTTATCTGCGTTGGTGCCCTCAAGTAGTTGTGTTGCATATTTTTGTGCATGCACATAAAGTGCAGATTCACTACGAAGGTAAACAGTTATACATTCATTTGTATTGTTTTATTAAGTGCTAATTGCTATTTTAGCCCACTTGCAAGATCCTTTGGATTCTTATCATAGCGTGTTGCACTGTGTACCACTCGAAATATCAGCAACCTCCACTCAGGGATTGATTAATAGTGGTAAAAGTCGTTTCCATCTTCCCCCTCAAGTTGGCACCAACACTCTGTGAATGCTAGCTTCATACAGTTTACACCAACCCGCACAGCCAGCACCACAAGTACAGGTTGCCTCGCAGTCGAGTCGTACGCACTAATATCGCATATGCATGTTACTATACCAACAACAGCACAAATTTTTTTCAAGTTAATAATCGACGCATGACAGTAAAGAGAAAACAGAAGTATCTTTATCACCCGAATCATTGCTGCCGGAGTACATCAAGCCTAGTATCATTTCTGTTATGGCCTAAATCAATTTTTTAGGTGACTTAAATGCACGCATGACTTGGTGTGTGTGAGTTTTCTTTCACTGCGCACGTATCTCGCGTGCATTTCTGTAGCCATTTGTTGTGTGTGCTGTTACCATCTGTGTTACAGTTTTATCAGTCTAACTATCGATGCACATATCTCGTAGCCTGGGCCGTACATTTTATGGAGCAGATCAGTGCAACAGAGGGATGCGTCATATATCATCCACAATCCCAAATGGGCTTCGATTAACTTGCCTGCTAGTTCGGTTCTTCTATTTTGTCGTGGTACTTATATTTGGTGTCACATCTTAACTAGTATTCCATGTAACTTGTGAAGCACTTGACTCTACCCTGTCCATCAACACAACCTTGATATCAATGTCATTTGTATCATAAGGAAAGCAGTAGTCCTCAGCAAATGTCAAACGTGAATTGACAGGAAACGCATGCAGGTGTGTAAATAGAGCAGGTCGGAATTGCAAATGCGAAACAGATTGGCTTGAGATCAACTTCTCCTCCATTCGAGCAGAACATCGCAGTGTTCCTAGATGCAACTGAAATAGTAATTGTCGTACTACAGTATGAGTTAACTTTCGGTTCTAATTTTGTCTCTAGTTGTTCTCTTGCGATGCGAGAATTCCCGAACGAAGCACACATGGTGACATGTGGTAGAGATATTTCAAAGAACAAACTTCTACGAAAATAACCAGCCGTAAAAGCACGTACTTAAAACATCGGTGAAAATGACTGTGTGTCAACGAGCAATGTTGAAAATACACAACTCGTAGAGGCTGATTGATGTGCATGCGAAACCGATTTGCGTCAATCAAATTTTACGCCAAATAATTTTTACTCTGTCTTCGTTACCACGAGTTGCGATATCGTTCTTTGGTGTGTCAAGTTTAACTCAGAAGTTTACCGCTACTTTTGGTCACCTTCCGAACAAATTTCATTCACATTTTGGGGTCGAAGTGATATTTTATTGACAGATTTCAATTATGTATATATCGCACAAGCCACACAGTAGATGTTATCCAGGAACAATGGAGAAATGCTCCACAGCAAATGTTCAAGTCGCCATGTATTTCTAGATTCTGCGAATAGTCTCTTTCCATCTACATTGCATGTATTTTATGAACTTAAATGATCAAAAGTGTGTCCAATCGAGACCAAAGACTAACGTTTTGCGACGACAATGCGCAGCGATTTTATTTCCTTTCGATTGACAAAATGAGCATTTCACGATCTCTAAACGATCAAAAGTCGTTTCGAAGTCAAGAGTCCCACTTGGCAGAGAATGTGCAGTATATTCAGATTACACTCATATGGGGTTTGTAACTTTTCGCTTTGCCGACTTTTGCGAACGGACCCGTCCGAATTTAGCGTGAAGTGTAGTGCAGGGATGGAAAGCATCCTATTTGAAATACAAAGGAACTCCTTATAACAGAGAATTTTTATTACAATTGTATTAAGCTCCAGTGACTACAATAGCCATTTTAAAGATACATATGCATGCATAGCAGGAGAGTCATGCAACCAATTGAGAACTTTTTAGCAAGTAAGTTATGGCCAGCTAACATCTGATGGTAGCTTTATGCTGCTATTCTGAGAGTAGCATGACTCTGCTGTAATATTCACCATTATCTGTTTAACATTAGTGACTATGGACATTAGCATCACATGTATGGTGTTTGCCATTGACTTTGGTAATATGTTACACCACCATTTGCTGAAATAAATTTACGCCTCTTCTTCGAACTGATAGTCGGGGGAAGTTGCCAACGTCATGGAAACGGTATCACCATGTGAGCTATCGTAACGTTGTTACAAGGTACCATTTTGCAAAGTACTGACTTTGTCTTGAGTGGTTTGATTGATTTCCATTACATTTGTTTTTATCTTTAGTTTCAACTGATGTATTTGTAGTATCTTGGGTCAGGTATGCAGACAGTCTGCCTCAACCCTGTTGTGCCTACCATCACAAATGTGTCTGTGCACACAGCATGAATAACAAAGTCTTTAAATTGTTATATCTTCTCCGGTAATGGTAGACAGTACTTGAGGAAATAGGAAAAAGTTGCATATGATTAAGGACGACAATGTTAGGATGCACTCACAGGTAATATCCTTTGACTTTGGTAAGTAAAGTTTCCGTATTTCTTCTCTAGGCTTAATTTTTTTATCAATGTCAATCACAAACAAACTCACCCAAGCTTCTTGATCTTTTCTCCTCCATTTCTGTTCAGAGCACCGCAACATGCCGCTAGATGATGCGCTGGCTTTCATTGGCCGAAACTTTGATCGTTATATCCAAGAAATGCGAGAAAGACGAGAGCGTGGTCCGGTTGCCGGACCGAATTCTAGAAGACCCATTTCCCCCTCACAAATTCCCCCTCCTGACTCAAGCACTGACTTGACACTGCCTCAGTTGTTGAACCTACTTGCAGAAGGCAGGCAGTTAACCATTGAGGAAATCGACCGTGTGGTCGCTTTCTTACAGTCTATGCGTGAGACTCTTGCAAGGGAAGCTGGTATCCCTCCCAAAGCTGGTAAGTTGCAAGGGATGTATGTAATAAAATGAATTTGCTTTTCTTCATTTTGCAGCCCTGTAAATGATTGCAATGATTTTGGCGATTTTTTAAAGTAACCAGCTTCAGTTATGTTGAAAGCACCATCTACAAGTGTAGAGGTATGCTTGAATCACTCGGATCGGAAATATAACTCTCTTTTCTACTTTCGTTCCAGCTGTGCCACAAACCCCTGAGATCAAACCAGGACAGGTCTCTGATTCTGCCTTGCAAGCCAAGATTCTCAGCATATTCAGTGGCAGTGCTGGTACTTCCTCTGTTGTCACCCCTCCATCAGCCTCAATGTCAGCAGTCAGTGCAGCATCTGGCTTGCTTGGACAAGTTTCGAGTAATTCAGCTGTCACTCCTCAAGGACAGAGCCTGGCTGCCATCCAACAGGCCGTCGCTGCAGCGCAACAGCCCTCCATGGCCAGGTCGGTCGCCGCCGGACTGGCGGCCATGACGCAGGTCAACCCGGCGAGTGCTGTCGCCAACAAAGTTGGCCCTCTGCCAGGCACAGTGATGCAACAGCAGCAACAACAACCGGTACAGTCTGCCATTCCTGTAGGTCAAGCTAAGCCGCAAGTGTCCACAGCTACCAGTGCAGCACTCAACTTGAATAATCCCAACATCCAGAAAGCTTTAGATGATCTCATTCAAAATGGGCCAAATCTTTTGAAGAACCTCACTGGCAGCCAACAGTTGCAAGGTGTCAACATGGCCGCCTTGTCTCATGCCACAGCAATGACCGCTGCTCTCCGCACCTCTCAGGGTGCAACTGCAGTCCGTCCGACTGCAACACCTGGTCAGCCGCCTTTGCCAGCAGGCACAGGGCCTTCTAACATGTCGTCAGTCCGCCCTCCGTTGCCTGCCAGTAGTTCTCCCAGCGTCCAGCAGTCGAGGGCCCCGTCTGCGATGGCTGGTGCAAAACCAAGGCAACCTGCACAGCAGTACCAAGGAGGTCTGCAGCAGACCATGGCAACAAGTACCCCACAACATTTGATGCAACAGATGAGGCAGGCATCAACACAGCAACAAATGCCTCAGGCACAACAACAACAGCAGCAGCAGCAAAGGCAGTTGCCACAGCATGTTCCACAACAACCATCACAGTTACAACAGCAGCAGCAGCAACCGCAGCAGCAACAACAACAGCAGATGTCTCTCACACAACAAAGACTGCTTCAACAGCAACAGATGCAACAACAGATGCAGCAGCACTCTCAACAACAGCAACGACAATTACAACAGCAGCAACAGGTGATGCAACCTCAACAACAGAGACAGCTTCACCAACAGCAACAGCATCATCAACAACAACAGCAGCATCAACAACAACAACAGCATCAACAACAGCATCAACAGGAACAGGCATCGCAAATGGCGCAGCGTAAACCGTTGCTGCCACTGCCGGGGCAACAACAGTCGGCACCTCATCGTCAGATGCCACAGTCACAACAGCGAATGCAACAGCAATCCAATCACCAACAGCAGCAGCAGCAGCAACAGCAACAACAACAACAACGTTCGACACAGATGTCTCCGCAGTCACGACAGGCTCAACAGCACTATCAGCAGGCCCAAAAACAACAACAACAACACCAAGGACCTCGTGGAAGGACCCCTGGTGGATGGCAGGGACAGCAGTCCAGCTCAGGCTACTACTGAATGTAAAAGTGTCCCTTGAAAAATATGGGATGTTAACCCTCCAACAGTCACTGACTTTGGAGTTAAAAAAGTTTCTTTAGTCTTTGATTACTGTTTCGCTTTAATGTTTCCTATTGTAAATATTTTTTTTTCATGTCCAAACCCTCAGTCAAAAATAAGATGTTTAGTATGCAGCTCCAAACCATCATTCAGACAATTTGAAGAACAGTGTTTAGTATTTTTACATGTACTCTCATGATACATTATGTGCTGTTGGGTTTGACTTTTGTATTTGATATTCTTCCTTTCCTATTCGTTAATGACTCTCTTGCATATGCTGCAGGGCCAGGTGTTTACGTATCGTTATTTGTCTACTGTAGTAAGAATGTCAATTTGAGTATTGTGCACTTCCTTGTGCTCTGTTACAATGTAATATTTAAGTTTGCAGCAGCGTGTAAAATATTAATGCAAAGGCATCTTATTTATTCTGCTTTGGCTATCGATCTGTTCATTTGAGAGAGAGAGACTTCATAAGGGTTATTTTTAGTAGTTCATCTGACATGCTTACATGGTGACTGAACAAAATTAAAAACAAAAAAATACTGCAATCTTTGTAAATATGCATTGTTTGTGATTCATTTTTCTTGAGGAATAAAAATGCAATTGATCACTCGATGTTGTTTTTCTTTCTCATCCCCATATTATTGAAGTAACGTTGCTTCTCTTCCATATGCTTTTAAGCAGGAAGTATTGGAACGGGAGGTTATCCATTTCATGTCTCCAATATTTTCTATTGTCTCTTGTTTGCCCCTGTCTGAAAATTCTCTTTTATTTCTCTCATCTTTTTTGCAAACCAGCTATTAAGTATCCAACTTTTGCATTTGTTACTGTGGGTATAGAACAAAAAAACCCTAGAAACACTTTTATAAAGAGACATTTTTTTTTTCCCCAAGGACTTTTCTACAACTTCTTGTATACATGTTTACTTTGACACCTAAACTGAATTAGGATTGACATTATGCCTTGCTTTTAATTCTTTTAGTTGCTATTCTTTTATCCTTTCCACCTTTATGCCCTTGTTTCCCCAGTAGAGGACATTTCTGATTTTCAGGAAAAGGCATATAATAGCATAAATTTGTTATAATTATATAAGCATTTTTAAACTTCTCATAGTCTGTTGTTAGAATGATGTAACAGTGAAACCGGGAGGAAAGACCCATCTTGTAGTGAAGTTCCATTTGTATGCTGGAGGGCATCCTATGGAAACTTAAGATCTTAGCCCATATGTGAAAGTCCTAATGTACAATTTTTTGAATCCTGGAACTCTCACATCATATGAGCAATTGGTATGTAATATTTCAGGTTTAAGAAAGTGTGTAGAGGTGGCATTGCTAGGCTGGCCTGTTTCGTTATCTCATTCCACCGTGGTTTCATGGGTGAGCCTAAGTTTACTCCGTGTCGAAATTCACTATTAATTGCCCCAAGAGTTTCTTGATAGTTTTTTCGTTTTTACCTGTACAGACTTCTGTGGTTACCCTGTGCCACATGAAAGAAGTTCATGTGTAATGAAGAAATAAAATTGAAAAACCAAACAATTACATGGTCTGGTTCTGTTTTGCAGGATTGTTGTCAATTAGAGACCGATCATTTCATTCTTGTCTAATATGTCACTTTGTCTAGCTTAATGTTCATCATTATCAGTGTTGTACCTTCAGGTTAAAGGCAGTCACTCATCACCCCCATGCTACACTTTTGGCCACTGGTAAGCAAAAATTCTATTCTCAATCCATCCTGCTTGTTGACAGCAAAATTGGAAAGATACAGAGTAACTTACATTATACAGCGTGCACCAGCATAAACAGGGACCCTTGATTACACGTGTTTTTTGACAGGCTGTGGGAGGGACTAGAAGTAAGTGGTTGGAAGAATTGAAATGGGGGCAGTGAGTCCCTGTCTTGGAAATTTTCAGTCACGTTGGGAGGGTTTGTATCAGCTGTGCACAGAAGTTAAGGGTCGTGATTTGTAACCCTTATGAAATCCCTTTAATGTTCTGCTTCTCCATCAACATATAGGCAGGCCCACTGATCAATCTACAGCGAATGTTGTGTACCTTTCATTGCCAAAGTGCTAACAGAATCTAATTATTAAATTTGTCCCCCTTAAGGAGATCTCGTTCTTGCCTGTGTAAGCAGTTCTGGTTCCCTGATTCCATTTCAGTTCCCATCTACCCTCTCCCCTACCACCACCCCATCACACACCTGTGTGCTTTGGTCTTGCTTGTGTTCATAGCATATGAATTGTGTTACTGCTGCTCTTGTTTTTTGACATTTGATGTAAGCCTGTCAATGTGTTTGTGAATTCCTTGTTTGAAAGGAGTTGATCCACGTGTCACAAATCCTGGTGCACATCGTTTAAGGAAGTATCGTCTCAGTGGCTGGCCTCCTCCAGCTGAAAGAAGTTTCTAATTCTTCTGTGTCCTCATGTAGAAACCATTAGAACTTTCTAACACTTCTTTCCACCTATTTGCATGCTGCCATTGTTTAAATGGTAAGACGGCTTGTTATTTAAATACATCTCAGCATGTTGCACAAACAAATGAAGGTTGTACAGTAAGATTCTGAAACATGATTAATGTGTGTCCTGTACCATTTGGCTTCTGTGCAGTGTTTGTAGGTCACACACACGATGAAGAAATCCTGTAGAAAATTCTTTGAAGATGGATGGAAAATATCACCAGGCTGTCTTAGTTGTGTGCCCAGCAGCCTGTATACTACGTTTTAACTTTCTTCCTTGTTCTATCGAGGTTACAGTGTCGATTTCTGCAAAACGCGGAAGTGAGAGTGGAATAAGCCTAGTCTTCACATCTGTTGGCGTCAGACGTCCCCGGTTTTCTCCCCATCTGTCATGATGAGGCTTTTCATTGTTTTATGATAATGGACTGCTGTCTAAATGCATGAATGTAATCCCCTCATTCTTCGATAAATAAACTCCAGAAAAAAAAATTGTCATCTTCTTGGCATTTTCTTTTCCTTAAGTTTTGTCTTGATTTGAAAATAGTGAAAGTGCTAAATCATTTCTTATCTTAAACACACCATCTATGTAAAAGGTTATCAGTCATTGTGTATTTTTCTTGGCAAGCTTGTTCATTTTGTATGTGCCTCATCTATGTTTTGATACCTTTTTTTTTTTGCATTCAATCTATTGTATCATTTGAATGGTCTCTGAATGGAATAATTTTATGGATAATTAACCACAGTAAGGTCTGATTCCTTAATTTCTTTGTCATTTCATAGATTTCTGTCCAGCTGTAACAAAACAGATTAATTTGCTGAGAGTGTAATGAGTCTATCAGCAAGGTAAAATAATATAGTCCTACCACCTCTCCCCTCCCCCCCCCAAAAAAACAGCATCTTGTTCAGTTTGTGGGTCAATGTTTGGTACTATCCCTGAAAATCTTACTCTTCTAATCTTAATCATCAATCAAAGGAAGATGTAATCAATTGCCCCTGGTGTAAGTTTCAATGTTACAAGGTTTTCTCCATATGGACTCTATAATAACTTCAGTATCTGTTGCTTTTGGTGACACACTTATTTCTTTTCAACTATCAGAAACACCGAAGCCCAAAATGGGTGAGGTCCACGGGCCCGCCATAGGGCAAAACACATAGAAGAAGGTCCAAACTGGACGTAATATTTCAGAAACCCCCAAAGACCCTTAAGAGGTGAATTTCAGAGGTAATGTTCTTGGTTAGTCATGTATTTGAGGGAAAGGATTTTTTTGTCAAAAGTATCGTTGAAGACTAAATTACATTTTAATGCATGCATTTGTTGGCTCCTTCCCTTCAGTACTTAGTGCACAAATCAGATATATTTTTTCCTAATGTTCTTGTTAGTAATTTAACATCACAATGTTCAAATTATATGTCAATTTATGGCAGATTGATATCACTTTAGTTGCAATGAAACTTGCCGGAACTTCTCGGTGGAGTCACAGCCCGTAGCTTCATTGCACCATCTCTGTCGATGTATGACCTAACGGTACCACAGTCTTATTGTTTTGGTCTCACTTAATCTGGAAATGGAACAAGTAGTGATGTGTAAGCTTCATAGAGACATTTAGTCATAACATACTCAAACAAAACGAGATGATTGGCATGGAAGATTCCATCCTTGATCTGGAAACTACGATATCCTCTTTATATCACCGCGAATATTGGTAGGACTTTTTTTACNNCATAGCAACAACTCATCCAACAGCCGGAACCTGCTGCTGCCTGCCGATGTTTTACCAACCTTTAGAAGAAGGCCGGTGTCATTGACACAATTTACCACCCCTAGGTGATACGCACTTTGCAAATTCTATGGCGATGTGACACGGCACCTGCAGTCTGTCCCCAGATATTGCTTGAGTTGGCTTGATGCTTCTGTGATATACAGTGGAACCACGGAATGATGCCTTACAGTGGACCTCCCTTAGTTAATATGTGGACTCTCTACTTGAAATATACAGAGCTTGAGTATACTCAAGAAACAAAGAGCCATTCTGTGTGTTTTACCACTTTGGTATTTTTGTCCTGTTTAATNNGATACTTTGTCCAGTTTTATCTCTCCCTTTTCCCATCTCCCACTGTCCTATTGAATTAAATTGTGTAAGCTCTTGCATTGTTTTGTGTTTTATTTATGGCTTCTAGTTCTCAAGCTTGTTATTTCAAACTAGGTTTGATCTGCCTCAAGAAAGTTTTATCATGAACTCCAGATTGTTCTCACAGAACAGATGCTGATTGAAGGGAAATGAGTTTTATTTAGGCCTACATAATTACCAAACCTGCTGTATATGATATTGTGTTGATCAACATGATGTCATAGCTTGTATTATCTCCCCCCCACCCATCCACCCACCTTTCCCAACCCCCATTTATGATTACTATTGATTCACTTATGGTACCAAGTATATCAGGCTAAGGAACTTGAGCATAAACAGTACTTGTAACCTTCTCAAGGCCAGAGACTGCACAACTCCCTCCATGAGGTCACTCAAGTATACAGATGAACATGAACGCTGAGGAAGCACTGGGTACATACACACATCATTGTCAGTCATGACAGCTACAATACTGATCTACATCATCAATGATGCAAGACTAGAGATGGTTTCCTTTCCAGTATATCAAAAGTTTTTGAATAAGGCAACAAAGCCAGCTTTGGTTTGACTAAGCGAGAGATGCCACTGTAGAATGAGAACCTGTCAAGTACGTTTCATCAGTTTACAGATGAGTTTCTGCATGTTGGACACACTTCACTTTGGCATTCAGGTTGCCACCACAAAGGAAATCTGATCTTTAAAATAATGAATTTGGGGAAGTGACAATGACTTAAACCATTTGGGGTCTTCATCATGAGAACTTTTCCCAACTTTGCAAAGCCATGTAGTTTTTCAAGACATGTTTTTTCAACGAACTTATTTTGCAATAGGTCAAGCTATTAATGTATACCGTGTGTTGTAGCATATATGTTGGTTATATAGTATGCTTTAAATTGTGTTAGTGCGCACTCCTGCTTTCACATTTTAAAGACAGGGTGCTCTTGTTGTACAAATTAAGTTAATCAGTGACGTTTTGATTTACAATATCATACATGCATTGACAATACAGCAACTCAGACTGTTTAATGCCTACAGACTCTCCTGACTTTACGGGGAGACTTGGTTTTTGTTCTTATCTCCCGTCCTGGTTTTTGATTCCTTGGTGAAGGGCAAAAGGAATCTATGCAGTCCTGATGTTATGTGTGTGCATGTGTGTGTGACGCTTGTTGTAAACACGATATCTCAAGAACTGTAACCATGACTGATCTCATACTTGCTGTGTGGGTGAGTCGTAGTAAGTAGATGATCCCTATTGTTTTTGGTGGAGGTCAAAGGTCTTTTAAGGTCACCAGATGACAAGAAAAACCTTGTAAACATGATATCTCAAGAAGAGTAACTGTGACTGATGTCATTGTGTGTGTGTTTGTCATAGTAGGCAGATGATCTCTGTTCTTTTTGGTGAGGTCAAAGGTCATTTGAGGTCACCAGAGATCAAACTGAAAAAAACTTGCAAACACAGTATCGCCAGAAGGGTAACTGTGACTGATGTCATACTTAGTGTGTAGGTTGTTCATATGATGCAGGTGATACCTATCATTTTTGGTGGAGGTTAAATGTCATTTGAGGTCACCAGAGGTCAAACTGTAAAAACCTTGTAAACACTATCTCCAGAACTGTGACTGACATCATACTTGGTGTGTGGGTTATTCATTGAGTAGATGATCCATATTGTTTTTTTGTTCTGATCAAATCCATGTTTTTTGTTCAGATCAAAGTTCATTTGCGGTCACCAGAAGTCAAACTGTAAAAACCTTGTTAACACAATATGTCTCCAGAAGAGAAAGCCTAACTAGGACTGATGTCATATGCTTAGTGTGTGGGTTGTCCATATTGTGTAGATGATACCTTTTGTTTTTGTCCAGGTCAAAGGTCATTTGAGGTCGTCAGAGGTCACATTGTGAAAACCTTTTAAACACAGCATCTCCAGAAGGGTAAATGTGACTGATGTCATACTTGTGTGAATTGTATATAGTCAGCAGAAATACTCCCTTTGGTTAATTTGGTGGAAGTCCAAGGTCATTTGAGGTCACCAAAGGTCAAATTTTGAAAACCTTGTAAACAATATCTCCAAGAGGGTAACTGTGACCGATGTCATACTTAGTGTGTTGCTTGGTCACACTGATTAGATGATCCCTATCATCTTTGGTGAGGGACAAAGGCAATTTGAGGTCACCGGAGGTCAAACTGTAAAAACCTTGAAAACACAACATCCTCAAAAGAGTAACCATGACTGATGTAATACTTGGTCGGTGGGTTGGTAATAATGAGATCTCTATTGTTTTGGTTGAGGTCAAGGGTCATTTGAGGTCACCCGAAGTCAAACTGTAAAAATTTGTTAACAATATCTCCAGGAGTCTAACCTTGACTGATGTCTTACTTGATGTGTAGATTGTATACTATAAGTAGAAGACTTCTTTTGTTTGTGGTGGAGGTCAAAGGTTGTTTGAGGTCACCTGAGGTCAAACCTTGCTAACACCACTCCAGAAGGGTAATGTTGACTGATGTCATACTTAATGTGTGGGTTGGCCATACTTGGTAGGTGATCACTATTGCTTTTGGTGGACATCAAATGTCACGGTCATTTCAGGTCACCAAAATAAAGGTTGTTTTGGGTTAAAGGCTTGTGATGCATCAAGAACAATAACTGCAGTTGAGCTTACACTTGTCTTTTGGATAATTCATGTTTGTCATAATATAACCATGTAGCAAGGAATCACAAAGCCTTTTGACTCTCTGGTTCCATTCTTCCAGCTTTTAAGCTCATACAAGCATGCTGGTGTGAGTTAATGCTATCATGCAGTGTCACTCTATCCAGTCTGTCTGTCCATAACTGTTCAAAATGCTTCTCCTACTCCATGCTTTCATGGATTTGTTTGAACTTGGGCACAATGTAACTTGGGTGGTGAACCATTTGGGATACTCATGAACTTTGGGTCCAAATCCCATGTGGACTCTGTGGCCCATTTTATGAAATTCTGCAAAATGCTCCTCATTACAGATTGCCTTGTACAATGATGATGGTTTGTCATAATGATACTCCATTGGTGGAGCCTTCATTGTGTTCAGGAGTTTTGGGTCCAAGGTCCCATGTGGGCCTTTTATGAAATTCTGAAAAATGCACTTGTACAGATATGTTGATAACTTGTTATAATGATAACGAATTAGTGGTACATTTAGGATGCTCAGGAATTTTTGGTCCATTTCATGAAATTCTGCAAAATGGTTTGACTTCAACAGATTCTTTTGTGCAATTTTAATGGTTTGTCATTATGATACTACATTAAAGATATCTTCAGTGTGTTCAGGAATTTGAGGTCCAAGGTGTCATGTGGGCCCTTTGGTACATATTATGAAATTCTGCAAAATTAATGCTTCTGCTATAGATGATCTTGTATAATGTTGATCATTTGTCATAATGATACTCCATTGGTGGTACCTTCAGGGTATTTCAGAATTCTGAGTCCAAGGTCCCATGAAGGTCCTTTGGCCCATTTTCGAAAATGCAGAATGTACTTCTCCTCTTACAGATTCTCTTGTGCAGTGTTGATGGTGTGTCACAATGATTCTTCATTAGTGGTACATTCAGGATGTCCAAGAATTTGGGTCCAAGGTCTCCTGTGGGCCCTCCTGACCATTTTATGAAATTCTGCAAGACACTTCTCCCACAAATTCTCTTGCACAATGTTGGTGGTTTGTCATAATGATACTCCATTGGTGGTACCTCCAGGGTATTCAGGAGGTTTGGGTCAAAGGTTCCATATGGGTCTTTGAGACCATTTCATGATGTTCTGCAAAATGCTTTTTCTCCTAAAGGTTCTCTTGTGCAATTCTAATGAGTATTGATACTCCTTCTGAGGTACTTGCAGGGTGTTCAACAAATTTGGACCCAAGACCCAAAATGGGCCCCTGAAATATTGCCTAGCTTAACACTTTCCTCCAACTCACATTAAACAGACTTGACAGCCTGTCGTAATAATGCTTAGGCAGTGATCTGTTGGTTTGTGGAAGTTCTAAGGTCCATGCGGACTGTGTCCCATTTTATGAAATAATGCAGAAAGCATCTACTGCAAATTTTCTTATATTATTAAGTTGATGGTTTGCCCTAATGATACTGGTGGCGTCTATAGGGTGTTCAGTAATTTTGGGTGTTCTAGGATGTCACAAAACTTACAGGCACTTGGTCGAAGGTATCAGCGTCTGCACCATTGGTGCATAGTTTAAACTTACCGTATTACAAGAAGCTAAAATAGGAGCATAGTTTGATGAATTGTCCATAAATAAATGTATAGTGCATTCTAAAATCAGATTGTTTACAATTACAACTCTCAGCATATTGTATTTGCAAGGTAGCTGGAAACAAGGCCTTCAAGGGCAACTTTCACTGTACATGTGTGTGGATATCTGTTATGAAGTTCACCGTATTGAGTATCTATACTTGAGTAGTACTTACATCATTTCTGTGGAAAGTTACCAACCTTCCTATTTTTCCACTCGTCCCTCAAATTTTTGGCTCTGAAAAACATAGATCTCTCCGAGTTCTTTGGGATCAGACAGGTAATGTAGCAGGTCTCTGCCAGTGTTGTAGTGAACCAGCTGGCAAAAACATATGGTCACAGCTAGCCCTAGTGTACGGGCAAGTGAAAATTAACAGCTGAACCATTACATTGACCATAAAGGTGTGTTAAAGAATTGCTTTGTTGAATTTATACTCAAGGAAGTTTTCTTCACAATTCTACACTTTTGTCGCCCTAAATTGCATCTGGAGGCATTCAATTGTTAGCTGTTCCCTAGGTAACCGTCTCCCATCTCACTGTACCACCAGGTTGACTCTACCCAAACCAAAGTACTTGGGGATCTGCTGTACAGTGCCCAGTACTTAAGTGATTACATTGGGGAATTAGTACGTGCTTCTGTCCCGCACTAAGAGTTACCGTTTGATTCCCAAGTATCTGGATTGCCCCGTTTCTGAAAGGGAAAGTGAACCTCTTGGCTGGTGAGACAAATTGCCCCAATTTTCTTGAGAATTAATTGAGTCCCAGCTGCTATGTTCAGTATGACCTCCTTTTGTGTGTGCGTGTGTGTGTAGAGCAAGAAAACTCATTTGCTTTTTCACTGGATCTCACTCACAAATTGACCCTGAATCCCTTTCTGTAGCACTAACATTTGGCACCTAAAACTGTAAGGGACTCAAAGCTTACAAAAATTTGGTAACCCTTCCAATCAGTCACATCATACACTGGAATTATGACAGAACATAATGCATAAAAAATGCTGTTTTTTTTTATGCCAAAAGTATATATTTTTAACAGCTGTGGTTTAGTGTGGGTAACATAATTGTACATATATTCTGATTGTTTACAAGTTCTTTTAAATTTCACCTTGGTAATCTTGAAAAATTAGAGTAATTTTCCTAAACTATATACCCAAAAGAGATTCAAAGTGTCCATCAGAAGAAAAAAATATGCTGTTTATAAAAGGCAAAACATTGAGACAAAATAAAAATCAAGATTTCTTTGTAGCTGTAACATTCCATGCATTGCAAATTGGATTTTGTATCTAATATGATGGATGTATTTCCTACCTTAAGACCTCTGTGCGGAGTAATATTGCGTAATCAGTGTTGGTGTTGCAAGAAGTGATGATCTCTCCATTTTAGGAGATAAATATCCAACAGCTTAGACAGCCTCTGAAATGTCACTTATTTTCGCCGCTACCGAGCGAGAAGGAAATGTCACAAATTGACTGATATGACACGTAATACTGCATATTCAAATAACGCTTTAATGTAAATCACAAATATTAATATAAAAATTTTCTATTTATTGATCATATAAACAATTTTGACTGTGCACAACTGTGAAAGAAAAGTGAGCTATTGCATATGTAATGGAAAAGAGAGGAATGAAATCTTGAAATAAGATACTGAGCAACCTTAACATTATTTTTTATAACTGATTCCCAAGAGAGTTTGTCTACAACCATTTCATCTCTCTTTATCTGAAAATAACTAAAACCATTTCACTGGCTCACTCAGAAGACGTAAAGTTGTACAGATTTTGGATAGAAAGACATTGAAGACGATGGCATGTACAACCAAGCAGCTATTGGTAAAACACACAATTTGTTTTGTTAGTAGTCTTAGGAGCTGAGTTTTGCCTGATTGCAATAGATCAGAGAGAGGAGATATCCCCCCCCCATTGGATCAATGCCTTTATTAGGATATGATATCCTACAACATAAAAGCATTAGGTTCCAGTGTTGCACATACAGCAGTGCAACACACCCCCTCCCTCCCCCACTCCACAGGAAAAGGGAAAATTATCAAGCTGGCTGCTCTCTGTTTTTTATTTAAAGCAGGTAGGAGTAAATAGTGTGGTGAGGTTAACAGTTTTGAATGAAATTGAAACAGGAACTAATCGTAAGCTGCATATGTGATTATGTTAGAAAGGCTTATAAAGGGATTGCTGACTTACAGCAACATCAAATGCAGACAAAGTATTTAGTACACAGGAAGTTAACCACGCCTTGGTGCAACACAGGCAGTGTTACAATATTATCTTGCTGCAGTGAATGCATGAAATGTGGGTACAACTTGTGGCCAGTATGTACAGCAATCGTTCAGCGAGTGCAGAGGTGATGGTCTCGGAGAGAGGGCGACGCTGAACTTGGGTGTAATCAAGTGTGAACATCATCTGTGTGCTATTTCCTTTCACAAAACAAAATTTTCCAAAGAACACAACAACTGCGCTAATATTATTAGTTAGAATGGAGCTTAAGTTGCCTCAAGTGGGAAAAAGTAATGTAACTTGTGAGAACCTCTGCAGGGAATGTTATTGTCACATGAGTAGAGGTAACCATGGGGTGAATTAATTTCATCTATTCTACATACCAAAAGTGATGACAAGTTGATGTTACCTTGATTGTCCTATGAATGGCAAGAGAATTGACGTATAAAGTGTAGTTTAGATTGGTATGGTACACTTGCATAATTGGTACAAACGTTGTTTCAACTATTTTTACTTGAATTGGTGAGAGCTAATAATTTCTCAGAAACACAGGGAATGGTGACCAAGGACCCTTTGGAAAACACCTTCCATTGATGGTGCCTGCTAGTTTGTCTGATTTACTGCGGGGGCTCAGGTGCCAATGATATTGGCTTGCCATGAACTGTTGCCCTGTTCTCAGTTGGCCCAGTATGTCTGAATCTGTCTTCTCATTTTAAAGCTAACCACTCCCTACCGTCAACACTCCCACCTCCCAAGTGAGGGGCAATGCAAAGAGAAATGTTCCTATTTTGTGAGAATGCCCATAGACTTAACCCTGCGCGTTATCTAATCTGAAATACAACAGACCTGTGTTGGAGTACACAAAGTAAATGCTTCAATAAAATGTTACAAAAAAGGAAAAGCTCAACAGATTTTAATCTAACAAAAGTAGCTAAAAGAGTTGTTTTGCTGGTTAAAATACTTAGCAGAAGAGAGACGGGACTAACCATCCAAGGGTGATCCTCACCAAAGACTATGGTCAGTACATATAACTTGATCACAATATCCTTCTGTCTCATTAACTGGCAAGTGTGCATACTTTTATGGTTCTCACAGGACAATGTTTCAGGAGCATGTCATGCCTTCAGTCAGTACAGAAATTGAAGTCTTCTGGAGGAGGAGGTACGATGGGTGGTTTATGTGGTATCACCAGGTTGGCCGTGTCTAGTAGGCGGATGCTGACCTCTATACCCAGTAGGTATTCCAGGTCAGAACTTGCCTGAGAACTGCTCATCTGTTTTCCTAAGAGAATGTCAAATCCATCAGTCCACATCTCCATCTGTTTGGAAAACATTGATTGGAAACATTGATTGAAACCATTATGGCCGACAGTAGTGCTCTGCTAAAATACACTGTAAAGGTGTTTTATGACACGTATTTCAAGGGACAAGATCCTAGGTATAGCTTGGCAGCATGTAAGCATCCTGAGAGCCTTGTACCCCCCCTCCTCACTGTCCCTC